>OZ023212.1:3151696-3271696 GCA_963995525.1 Escarpia spicata
ATGGTTGATTGTTGCAGCACATGTTTATATTTCCAGGTAACGTGGTTGCATCTTAGACGAATGATATTGCCAATGTAAACTAGACCAATGACCAGTTACAAGTTATTAATGCCGGTAGGCTACGTGAACTGGTATTTAAAATACACTGTATTTGGGTGGGATGGTATTCAAGGGTGTTGACCAATTGGGGTTGGATATATTTGTTGTGTCTATTATTATGCCCAATATATTTGTGCGTGCAAACGGGGGTTCGATTTCAATACAAATTATTTGAGGATGGGTCACATTCCTGAGCACAAGATAGTGAGAGCGCTCCCTTAGTTTGAGTTTGAATATATCCATTGTAATATAGACGTGGCTTTACCTGGAAATGTTTTGTCGTGGAACGCTGGGCTAATCAACTACTTGTTAATATTTGACGTTTGGGTTTTTCTTATCTTTTCTGGTGATCTGTCACATGTCTGACACCAAGGAATACATTGACGTCATTCTTAAAGGGTGCTTTCTCTTTTTCTGGAACAGTTGTCTCGAGTGGTTTATTCCTGAAACGTTCTGTTTATGACCTGTCAATGTCCTGGTGGCTCTTGGTACAGCTGCTGAAGTAGACAGCACTAGCAAGTGGTTGCCAACATAAATAACAGTTTAATGTTGTTACTAATATTGCTCTCTAAGTATTGATGTAAACCAATTATAAACGTTTTAGAGGAATTTTAAGCGAGATTTCGATGACATGTTCGGACATCTACTTTGGTTAACAGCGGATATGCTTATATGGCGTGATCTACTTAGAGACAGTTGGTTAGCAAGCAAGTGTTTTCTTTTAGAATTGTCAAACCAGGTGTGCTCGAATATTGTGTTTGTATGCACTGAGTTGTTTTTTTGCATTGTACGGTTTATAGATGAAAACATTGGCATCCTCGTTTTCCTTAAATCCGGTATGCGGTTTGTCTCAATACTAGTCATCGATTGCTTTCCTTCTTCGTCACCCACTCCACCATCCATCTCCCCGGCCCGCTTTCTTTTCTCATCGTCTCAATCCCGCCAAATCTTTCTTCGTTCAATCCTCACAATTGAACCATATCACTTGCTTTCACTAATTTGCATATATATATATATATATGCAATGGTTCAATTGTGAGGATTGAACGAAGATATATATATATATATATATATGAAGAATTAACTTTCAAAACCAGCTACATCCACTTTACAAACAAATTAGTTACCTATCCTACCATTTGTTTAGTGCACTTTCCCAGCCATGTAGCTGCGTTTTCAAACGAACCAAGCTGCTTCCCCTTAACGACGGCACAGTGATCATTGGCATTTCATTCAAAACCAGTTATATCCGATGGTGTTTTTTTGTAAAAACAACACGATTCCAAATAACCATCGAGGATGGTAGCATGGGTCATCTGTGATTACTGTGTGATCGGATGTAATGATTGTTGAGTAAGGAGAATCCTTAGACAGGAATTCTTTAAAAACGGCGATAAAACTTAAGGTGTCGTCGAGGGCTGAAGCGAAGAAGAAAAGGTAAATTTTGCCATATTGAATATTGATAGTGTCGTTCTAGCGCATACCCTGTAATTAACGATGATAACACTGACAGCAAAGTCAGTGCCGACTGGGGTAGTGTCGCCCATCTAAATGATAACAAATATAATTGAAACACTCACTACACAATGGTGTATCTGCATGCGTATAGTGTTTGATGACCCCATTTAGATTTAACAAGATTTAACAAGATTGCCATCCAGAAAATTACTCTAGATGGCAGTTGGACAAGGAAGCCTTTTGGCTTATCGAGAGTCCAATACTTTTTATCTACATGTATCCCGCCTTTTTAAGGTGTGTGTCGATTTTATTTTTAAACATATTCACGCTACTAGCACCAACACAATCAGGAGATAATCTGTTCCATTCATTTACAGTCCTTTGTGAGAATGAGAACTTTCTTATATCTAATCTACACTGCTCCTTTACTAATGTAGCTTCATGTCCTCTGGTCCTTCTATCTTTCTTAACTGAGAAAAAAAAAAATTCTATCAATATTTTCATAACCATTCAATATTTTAAACACTTCTATGTGATCTCCTCTCAATCTCCTGGTCTCTAGTGTTGTTAAACCACATTCTTTTAGGCGTATTTCGTAACTAAGATCCCTCAGATTTTGTATCATTTTAGTCGCTCTCCTCTGTACTCTTTCTAGCATATCTATGTCCTTCTTGCGATATGACCTCCATGCTTGTATACAATATTCTAAATGAGGCCTCACTATTGTTTTGTACAGCGGTACTATTAATTCTTTTTTCTTATACGCTATATTTCGCCTAATTAATCCAAGGATTTGATTTCCCTTTGACGCTGCAATTCCGCACTGCTCTGAAACCTTCATATCAGCACTAATGGTTAACCCTGAGTCCTTTTCTTTTACAGTAGTACTTAGAACAGTACCCCCCATTTTATATTTTACCTCTTCATTCCCATGACCTGTGTGGAGGCATTTACATTTCCCAAAATTGAACAGCATTTGCCACTTTTCAGGGACATTTGATCAACCTATCAAGATCATCTTGTAAATGCTGTCTGTCTCCATCACTTTTAATCCTTCTAAACACTTTGTATCATCCGCAAATTTTAACACCTTGCTTGTTATATCATCGTCCAAATCGTTGATATATATTAAGAATAATATAGGTCCTAGTACTGATCCCTGTGGTACCCCACTCAATACCGATTTCCAGTTTGAAGCCTCCCCATCAACTACTACACGTTGTCTTCTGTCATTCAGCCATTTTTCTATTCAGTTTATTATACCATTTCCTATGCCATGGGCCTTTAGCTTAAGGAGTAATCTTTGATGTGGTACTTTGTCGAAAGCTTTTTGAAAATCTAAATAGATGATATCTACTGGTGATCCCTCATCTACCCACCTAGTGATGTCTTCCAAAAAACATAACATATTTGTTAAGCATGACATCGCTTTTAAAAACCCATGTTGAGATGGGTTTATCAAGTTATGTTTAACAAGAAAATCCACCATGTGATCTTTAATTAGTCTTTCTAATAATTTGCAAATCACTGATGTTAAACTCACTGGTCTATAGTTCTCTGACTTGTTTCTCGAACCTTTTTTAAATAACGGTATAATGTTTGCCTCTTTCCATTCTAAAGGAACCACTCCCTCTTCCAATGACAAATTGAAAACTGTTGCAAGCGGTGCGCTAATTTGTTCTACAATTTCCAATAGTAGTTTGGGCGGAATCCCGTCCACTCCAGGTGATTTATTATCCTTCATAGCCCTTATTTTCTTAGCTACCATTTCCGAGGTTACAACTAACTGTCCTAAATAGTCTGAATCTGCCCCCTTGAACTTAGCCTCTGGTACTGGCAGTGAACTAATATCTTCCCTGGTAAACACTGAACTAAAATACTCATTCAGGTCTTCTGCCATTAAGAATCCCTCTGATATTGTATTTCCAGCACTATCTTCTAGAGGACTGACCTTATCCTGAACTTTCTGTTTGCTTCGAATATACGCATAAAAACTCTTACTGTCATGTTTTATATTACTAGCTAATTTTTTTTCATAGCTTCTCTTTGAATTTCTAATTTCAGCTGTAGCTTGATTAAGTGCTTCTTTATAAATGTTGTAGTCTTCATCATTTCCAGTACATCTATATGACTTCCACGTCATTTGTTTATACTTAATTTTTCTAATGGCTTCTTTCGATAAGTGTTTCTTTTTAGACCGTTTCCCTTGTTTTTTGAAAGGTACAAATTTATCGACTATGCACTTAATTTCACTATTTAAGATATTCCAGCATTCGGTTGCTGTCTTATTATTCAGTGTGTTATTCCAGTCTATCTTTGTTAAATATTTCCTCATGTCCTTATACCTTCCTTTGTGGAAATTTCTCCTATACTGCTTTTTACTATTCCTTTCTGATTTTACTTTGATGGTAAAATGTATCTGGTTGTGATCACTACTCCCCAGTGGCTCACATATCTTGACATTGTCAACTAATTCTTTCTGTGAGGACAAAACTAAGTCTAACACATTCTCTCCCCTGGTTGGTTCTAGCACATGTTGAGAAAGGAAACTATCTTGTATTAAAACTAAAAACTTGTGGTCCTCACTCCCCATACTCTGTAGAGATTTCCATTGTATATGCCCATGGTTAAAGTCCCCCATAATAATACAGTTTCGTTTGCTTACTTCCCTTATAGCGTTTTGTATTTTTTCATTCTCTTCTATGCTTATGTTTGGACTTCGATAAACTAACCCAACTGTTAACGTTGAGTTTCCTGTAACTATGTTACACCAAACAGCTTCTTCGCAATCTGCTTCTCTTTCTAATTTTATTTCATAAGCCTGGATAGATTCTTTAATATATAAAATAACTCCACCTCCCTTTCTTCCTATTCTATCTTTCCTAAACATTACATATCCTGTTAGTCCCAATTCGGCATGTGATATATCAGTGGTGGCCCACGATTCGGTTATACCTATTATGTGAGGGTCAATATCTTCTACCATAATGTTTAGTTCACTTCTTTTGTTTACTATGCTCCTTGCATTTAAACAAATGCATTTATATCCTGATTCAGAACAGTTTTCCAGGCTGTTCTTTGCCGATTTATTTCTGCTGTCTTTATCTATGCCTCCAGTTTCAGGCTTCTCTGTGAATCCCCCCTGCGAATCTAGTTTAAATAGATGCAGCCTGTCCCACTGTCAACAGATTGCAGCAAGTTCTCTGAGAAAACTGCTGCCCCCTTTCCACTTAGATGTAGGCCATCTCTCATGTACATATCTTCCCTCCCAACAAAGTATCCCCATAAATCTACGAATCCCACCCCCTCTTCTTTACACATCTGCTCAACTAATGCGTTGATCGCCATCCTCTTGCAGTTTCTATATGTCGGCCCCCTTCCTCCCATTACTGGCAAAATTCCTGAGAGGATAATCTGTTCTACTCTTGTCTTCTTTAACTTCTTCACTAACTGTCTGTACTTCTGAACTATCCCAGTTGTTCCCTCCCTCTCTGCGTTATTTGTCCCTACATGTACTAGTATAGACCCTCCCTTGCCATGCCCCAGTACCTTCTCTACCCTTTCAGTTACATGTTCTATCCTAGCCCCCGGTAGACAAACAACGACGTCCTCCCCCTCGCTTAGAGTCTTATCTGTCTTTCTCATAATCGAATCGCCCATAAACACCCTCTCTTTCCTCATTGCCCCCTCAATCACTGCCTCAGTGTAGCTCTTTCTACGGTTTGCATCTGTCTGGTTGTAATCTTGTTCCCCTGTCTTCTGCTCTCCCGTCACAATCTCGTCCGTTCCATTCTTTCCTGACGCTGTTTCTCTTGTCACCTTTCTTCCTGTCATCGTCCCTCCCGACTTCTCTTCTGTCACATGTACTCTCACTTCCTTTCTTTCCGTCATCTTTCCTCCCATTGCATTTCCTTCTCTCCTCTCCCGTCTCTTTTTCCCTCCTACCTCTTTCTCTACGGTCACTTTCTCTCCTGCCACCTTCACACCTGTCACATTTCCTGCCGTCGATCCTCCACTTTCTTCCCCTCCGATCCCCTTCCCTCCTCTCAGTCTCCTTTCCTCGGTCTTGTTGCCACTACTCTGCTCCTTCAGTTTCACAGTATTCCCAACTTTATCCCTGTCGTCTCTCTCCATTCCGTCTGTCTCCTTGCTGATTCTCATCTCCATCCCCTTCATAATATCTACCAACCTAGCTACCTCTTTCTCCAGACATTTCACCTTCCAACACCCCACGCACTGAAAGGTGAATCCCTCTTCCTTGGTTTCTGTCCATGACTTCGTACAGCCGGATAAGGCAAAATCTACCCAACTGTGGCAGTCGTCGCACACCAAGTGTCTCTTTGCCTTGACTTGCCGCTTGCAAGGCGCCATATCAGAATTTATTTAATAATAATAATCTAATTAGCTATTTAAAATAGTTTTGTCAACTGTGTTTACACCATTCACTGTCCATGTAGTCTTTAAGAAGACTGTTTTCTGTGCACAAATGTTACACTTTTCGTAAGATTGCGTACGCTAGACTGCCTTATTTATTTAGGTTATACAGCGCCCTAGCGAATAAGAGAGACACTAGCTACATAAACTTAGTTCGCCCGATTATCGCAAATGCTTAATTTTAACAACAAAGCTACCTTATCAAAATGTCTAGCAGGTACTGACTTACACAGATATTATCTTATGTAGGTAGTTTATGGTTGTTACTTTATCACCTATATATTCTACCACATAACGAGGTTTGTTAAATCTTGTTTACAAACTTATCGTAGCCGTAAGCTAACGTACCCTATTATCACTCACTAGACTAAAGTGTCCTAAAATACTTTATCTAACTAACTTTAAGCACAACTGCTACTCAATATATGTTTACTGCTACTTTATGAATGATATTAAGGCAAGAATAATACTTATAAATCAGTAATTCCACTTGCTTATGAACTTTGATACACCACCAATTTCAACGATCTATCTCCGCCAAATATAGAATTGAGTTGTCGTGATACAGGGGACATACCAATGTTTGTTTTTTCATAGGCGACCACTTAACGTTAACGTTTATTTGTCATCAAGCTAAATCACGATTTGGATGTTATAACAGTAAAACACACTTTTGTATTTTTTTCATGTATTCAGATCCTCATATCAACGATGAGATTCCATGGGAGTAGCCATTCAAACATGGCAACAACCAACCATTCTTTTGTGATAAATTGATGACAAATGAAATTAAATCGTATCGGTTGAAATTCTTTGAAGCGGCCGATAAACAAGTGCAGGACAACTACTTGTTAATGCATATTATCACCCAGCCTGTCAAACGTAGACATACCCCAAACCCTCGTGGGCTACAGACACTTTCCAAGATATTCAAGTGTTGATTGCGAAATATTGAGAGTATGCCATAAAACCTTTATTGAAGTGATTCGTTCAATAGGGAAGAACCGCGTTGATGGTTGACTCAGACGGTATCAGGCTCCAGACGTAAAGGCAAAAGAGGGACGCGGTGGTGAGCAGCGTTCTAAACGTAGTGAAGCCAAGAAAGTTAATGTGAGGCATTCCATTGGCAATCTACGTGGAAGTGAAAGCCATTATGGTCGAAACAAACGTTTTACAATCTACCTGTTATCTGAATATAGGAGTGTCCGAAATGTGCACAAGATGTACAGTGCGTCTGTGGCAGAAAACGACTTAATGTTTTATCGAATCTTCGTACGTTAATTTAACATTGGATTCTCATCACCAAATGCAGACACGTGCACAACCTGTGATCAAATCACTGACGAAGTGAAACAATGTGAAGGTCAAAGAAAGGTGGAGAAAATGTGTCAGCTTCGAATAGACAAGTTGAGAGCAAAGGCATTCTATGCAATACTTCGTGAAAGACAACCCGATGTGTATGCAATTGCCTTTGATATGAAACAGATTCATTCGTTGCCTAGACTGACAATTCAAGAATCTTACTATTCCCGCAAGCTCTCAATATATAAGTTTGGTATTTGCCATCTAAACTCGGGAAAACACCACAGTTACACTTGGATGGAGCATCAGCACGGAAGGGGTCCACAAGAAATAGCGAGTTGTGTTCATGGCTATCTTGCTTGCTATCTTGATGCAAAATATGAACACATCAACAAAGTTCTTTTCTCCAGTGGCGGATGTGGTGGCAAAAATAAGAATAGCATTGTTCTGAGTATGGCAATGATCTGGTTGGGCTGCTCACTTGAACATATCCAAACTCTGGAAAGGATATGTTCCATGCGGGGACATTCGTTTTTGCTATGTGACCGTCTCATTGGGCGCATTGAGCAGGAGATCAAAGTAATCGAAACAAACACGTCACCAACTGTGTACCACGGTGAGTTTTACAAACACTTCGATAGTGTCAAGCAGCTGAGCAACGACTGGAATGTTTATGATTGGACGAGTCCGACAAAGAACAACTTCAAGCCATTGAAAGACATTCAGCGGACCAAACGTATCATCATGACAAAACGGGGCAACAAAGTTGGTGACCAATGGAGGCTGATGGAGGACCTTAGCATGTATGACCCTCCCAATTGATGGAGGACCTTAGCATGTATGACCCTCCCAACTGATGGAGGACCTTAGCATGTATGACCCTCCCAACTGATGGAGGACCTTAGCATGTATGACCCTCCCAACTGATGGAGGACCTTAGCATGTATGACCCTCCCAACTGATGGAGGACCTTAGCATGTATGACCGCCTTCATGACAAGGAAGATATGACATTGTTGCCAGAAACAGAATGTGACTGTGGGGATAATGACATTTGCGCACACATGTAGGCGTCAATGTAATACACACTGCAATGCTGAACTAGCATTAGTTTCTATCTATGAGCTGGCAGGCTATAGCTTCTTGACGTATTGCACGATCAAGATTTGCAGTGGAAACAATAAATGTCAAACATATTTGTTTTCATCCAAATCAATTTATTTCCATTTTTTATACAAAACAAGATTATTCCAAAATTTAAACCTCTCTAGAAGCAAGACAATGTGACTGATATTTTTTAATGTTCATCTTTAGATGCATTTAACATAGTGATGCACACATTTTGTGTGAAATTTAAAAAAAAAAGTACAAAAACTATTTTCACATTTCACGAAACAATGGCTATAGCTGGTTTTGAAAGTCACCTCTTCATGTGAATTCATCATATCATAATATTTATTAGTATATTATTTTAGTTTTCTACTATTAAACTAGAATATTATCTTTATTTATGCACGAGTAAATTATGCAATGACATAGAAAGAAGGCCTTAAAACAACATGCTACACATTTACACATTGAAAGCGAGTTTGGAATAGTATGTTTTGAGGCGTGCTGCGAAGGCGTCCAGTGAGGTGATCAGCCGCAGTTCCTCCGGCGACGCGTTCCACAGCGGTGGTCCGGGGAGAGAGAGAGATAGAGAGAGCTAGAGAGAGAGAGAGAGAGAGAGAGAGAGAGCGAGAGAGAGAGAGAGAGAGAGAGAGAGAGAGAGAGAGAGAGAGAGAGAGAGAGAGAGAGAGAGAGAGAGAGAGAGAGAGAGAGAGAGAGGAGAGAGAGAGAGAGAGAGAGAGAGAGAGAGAGAGAGAGAGAGAGAGAGAGAGAGAGAGAGAGAGAGAGAGAGAGAGAGAGAGAGAGAGAGAGAGAGAGAGAGAGAGAGAGAGAGAGAGAGAGAGAGAGAGAGAGAGAGAGAGAGAGAGAGAGAGAGAGAGAGAGAGAGAGAGAGAGAGAGAGAGAGAGAGAGAGAGAGAGAGAGAGAGAGAGAGAGAGAGAGAGAAATCGCCGGTCGTATCGCACCGGGTTGTATTGTGGCACGGTCTGGTTGTCAGCGACGTTGAGGACAAGGATCACTGTTTTATACTCTGTGCGCCGCTTCATCGGTAGCCGGTGAGGAAGTTTGGGTCCTGCAGTGATGCTCTGATGTCGGTCGCAGCGCTGGGTCTCTGGAGCTACACTGACCGCGGAGCGCTGGACCATCTCTGGGAGATGCACCAGGCAGTCACTGATAACGTAGAGCATCGCGTTGCCGTGGCCTATTCTTGGCGTCACGAGTGAGTGCACAGGAGTCTTACACACCGTAGTTGTGAGTCTTTTGGCGATGGGGAACACTTGGAACTACGCGCCACACGATGTGTGATCGAGTGTACCAAAAGCAGGTCTAATTATATTTATTAATATTTTATTGTATATTTATTTATTATTTAAATGTTGTATTAATCATTCACAATATCATACCAGAATATCTGGGTCAAGAAGAACCGCCGAGAGAAAGTAAGTAAACTGAAGATAGGAAGACATATAACGTCAGAACACTACTAAGAGATGAACAGATACAAGAACTGGAGGAAGAACTTAGGGAAACGAAGTTGATATGGGATGTGATCGGGATCGGAGAAGTCCGAAGAAGAGACGATTGCTTCACCACCTTACAAAGTGGCCATCTACTATACCATTCCACACCGAACAACGGTCAAGCAGGAGTAGGCTTTCTCATAAACAAGAAATGAAAAAACAATATAGTGAGGGTTAACAGTATCAGCCCCAAAGTAGAGAACGTTTTCTATGCATAACAAAACGCTACAAACTGAAGATAGTACAAGTATATGCACCAACAATATCATACCCAGGCAAATTTGGCATAGGTGTGAAAAACGAAAAAGGCGACACCTTGGTAGAATGGGCAACATCAAGAAAGTACAAAATCATGAATACCATGTTCCAGAAGAAAGCAGGAAGGAGATGGACATGGAAAAGCCCAAATGGAGAAAAGAAGAACGAAATTGACTACATCCTGACAAACAGGCCCTACATGGTCACTCACGTAACTGTCACCAACCAAGTCAACATCGGAAGTTACCACAGAATGATAATGAGCAACATCAACCTGGACGTCAAGGCTGAAAGGAAGAAGTTGATAAAAAAGAGACCACGGAGTGTAGATACCACAAACATCGGAAGAAAAAAGACCGAATTCCAAATGGAACTGCGAAATCGATTCGAGACACTACATGAACTAGACGACGTCGACACCATGAACGAAAACATAACTGAGATGATCCAACTAAGTGCGTAGGCAAAGCAATCAATAGGCAGGTAGTGACGGGAATATCGTCACCGACGCGAGCACTAATAAAGAAACGACGAGAAATGGTGGATAACGGCGACCGTAAAAACAAATAGAGTACGCATAAATATGCAAGACCATCAAACAGAAAGCGAAAGAGGACATCAGAAAGTACAAAGAAGAGATCATACAAGAAACGATTATGTCATCAAAGAACCTGAAGAAAGCAAGAAGAATACAAGCACTACGCCGAGGCAGACTGGTTACACTTATAGACAAGCAGGGTAGAGAAATACAAGACCAAGATATGATCATGGAACGAATAGAGACATTCTACACCGAGGAATATGACAGTGAACAGAGTACCATAATTCACATCGACCCGAAAGAGATACCAGAGATAACACCATGGGAGGTGGAAGCAGCGCTAAGAGATATGAAGAATGAGAAGACATCAGGCAACGACCATGTAAACATTGAACATTAAAAGCAGGAGAAGATATCATCTCGAAGACAGTGGCTAAGCTGTATACTAAATGTGTATCAGAAAGACGAATACCCACCGCTTGGAAGTACGCAAAGATGGTGATAATCTTCAAGAAGGGAAATAAAAAAGACATAAAGAACTACAAACCGATAAGTCTGTAATCAAACATATACAAATTACTCACAAAGATACTAACGAATAGGCGCGAGAAGACAATCGACGAATACCAACCACGAGAGCAAGCAGGATTCAGAAACAGGTACTCAACGACAGACCACATACACGTCGTAAGCCAACTGAAAGAGAAGTGCCGATAATATAATTTCCCGCTCTGCATCGCTTTCGTCGACTAGGAGAAGGATTTCGACTCGGTGCAAACTCAAGCAATACTGACCTCCCTTCAAGAACAGGGATAGGTGATGTGCACATAGATCTCCTGAAAGACATCTACATCACCATCTCGGTGACAGCCCACCTACACAAAAAGAGCAACAAGATCAACATCAAGAGAGGAATACGACATATTGACACCATATCGCCCAAATTGTACAAGGTAACACTCGATAGCATATTCCGAAGACTGACCTGGGAAACCAGAAGCTTGAGGATAGACGGAGAATATCTCAGCCATCTTCTCTTCGCCGGCTACATACTCATATGCGCTACTACACTGCAAGAACTACAAAACATGTTGCAGGAGCTAGGTGATGAAAATGAAAAACGAAGTCTAAAGATGAACATCTCGAAGACAAAAGTGATGCTAGTAAATGACACACCAATATATATCAATTCGACGCAGATAGAGAACGTTGACAGCTACGTGTATCTAGGACAACAATAAAGTATCAGAAACAAAAACCAAGACTAGGAGATTCAAAGAAGGATCACCGACGGCTGGACAGCATTCGCTAAACACTGCGAAACATTCAAGGGTAACTTTGGAACCTGCTTGAAGAGACAAGTCTTCATCTCATGCGTACTTCCAGCGATGACATACGGCGCGGAAATATGGACACTTACCATCCAGGCAAAGAACAAGCCACCAGCCGCACAATAGAAGATGGAAATAAGTATGTTAAACATCATATATCGGGAGAGAAAAACAAACATCTGGGTAAGACAGAAGACAAAGGTTATAGATAGTGATAGAACAAATCAGAAGACAGAAGTTGACCTGGGCAGGGCACATCAGCAGACTACGAGATAACCGGTGGACATCGCGTATCACAACCTTACGAGACCTTACGAAAGGAACCGATCTAGAGGAAAACCGGCGAGACGTCTTTGCCCAACCACGGGATACTACGGCTGCACAGTGATGATGATGATGATGATGAATTCTTGTATGTAATGTGTTTTGAATTATAGCTTTAGATCATGATTGTTTGGCACATTTTTATTTTGGCAACTTTATACGCTATGTGTGATCGAGTATATCGAAAGCAGGTCTAATTTGAGTTATTAATATTTCATTGTATATTTATAAATTTTTATTTTTATTGCTTATTCGCAATATCATACCGTAACTGTTGTGTGTAATGTGGATTGAATTATAGCTTTAGATCATGATTGTTTAGCTCAGTTTTATTTTAACAAACTTTATAGAAGTTTTGATTTATTACTCACATTTTAGTACCTCTATTAATCATTACATAAGGATTAGTAAGTATTGTCATCATATCATCAAACACGATGGACAGCAAGTATATATATATATATGTGTGTGTATATATATGTATATATATCTTTGCTGTCCATGTTTGTCGTGTTTGATGATATGATGACATCAATGTAGGGGCGTGTCTTATACTGTTCTCTTCGGTGAGATATAATATTTTTTATAATAATAACTTTATTTAGACACTCATTTCCAAAGTACAAATCTGTTCAATGGTGTTAACGATGTTTCTAAAATACTTATACTTATGTAATGATTACTAGAGTTACTAAAATGTGAGTAATAAAATAAAACGTCTATCAAATTTGCTAAAATAAAACTGCTAAACAATCATGATCTAAAGGTATAATTCCATACACATTACATACAACAAATATATATATATATATATATATAATATATATATATATATATACACATGACAAGGCAATCTTAATGAAAACAAACTGTATTATTATTTGGTTTATCGCTGAAAACCTGAAGAAAAGTGGCTAATAGGTCCCATCTTTCCCCCATTTAATCGTAAACCAAAGCTCCTGTTTGTTTCTTTTTATTTTCTTTGTGTTACTGTCCAAATGTAATGTTTATCATAGTGCATAAATAATTAGGACGTTACATGACAGTTTGTCAAATTCAGGGGAAACATGTAAAATATCATACACCATTGATATGTTGTCCAAATGAGCTGAACCCAAATATAATAATATGTTGGAATTGTTGGCTGTATTATTTTGGTGGCACATTTTCCACCTACTTTCTATTGACACTGAACTAATGTCCTTGTTTCCAGTTGTACTACTTGTAGGAATTACCCTCACAGTTATCGCCTTCCTTTGCTGGATTGGTGCCTATTGCTGCCACACGAGTTCGCGATCAACTACAACGGTAATAATGTATTCGTCTTCTTCCTCTAACGCAGCTCATTACCACGTATAATGTGCTCGATCGGTATACACAAACACATACTTTTTTATCGTCAATAAATATCTATGATCGGTCACCATCGATCATATATATTTATCGTCACCACCGATCATGGATATATGTGTGTGTTTGTGGTATGTGTGTGTGTGTGTGTGTGTGTGTGTGTGTGTGTGTGTGTGTGTTGTGAGTGATGCGTGCGTGCGTGCGTGCGTGCGTGCGTGCGTGCGTGATCTATCTTTCTTACTCTCTCCCCTCCCTCTCTCTATCTCTGTGTGCGTGTGTATGTCTGTGTGTGTGTGTTTGTTTGTGAATGTGTGGGTGCACAAGTGCGTGCATGCACGCGTGTGTGTATGGTCGTGACTGCCAGTAACATATTAATGTGATTTTATGTGTCCATTCCAGGAGGCCAGTGTCTCCTACGCCACCAGACCAGAACCCACAGTATTCGTCATAGGTAAGTTTTGAGATAATCTTGTATTGCCACAGAGCAGGCGGTCGTTTCTTCAATTTCTGATGAACTCGTAACCCCGATTTTTCTCCGTATCAATGATCTTGGATGTTGAAAACTCAGTGACGGGGGCGGCTTTGTGCGGTTTGAAAAAAACATAAATTTAACAACGGATTCTGTTTAATGATGAATGTTCCTTGAACTCATTGTCTTAGTGAAGCTGTCCTCGTCTCGCCAACGTGGCACTAAACCCAGAGATGCACATGGCTAATTATTGATGAACATACACTGTAAATAATTACACTAATTTGCAATATATAAAAACCGGAAAATGAAAAATGTCTTAACCAGAGTCTCTAAATATTTGCTCAGTCCGGCGTGGACATTGAGGTATAGTTCGTTGGCAAATCGACAACGGAATCGTGACTGCGCAAGTAAGTGATTTAAATTAAAGATGACAGCTAAACGAACCGAAACCATTCTATGTTATTAATAAATATATAATATAACATCTGCAATTTGTCAGATCATTTTATTAATTTGTTTTATCATCTTGTAGATGGAGTTTATATTCATCACGTTTACCCAATCTAAACATTTTTGGCGTCACCCATCAGCTAGCTGGAGAGTGCACATTTGTTTAGCACACCACTGACCTCTACTGGGGCAAACACATCCAAACCACCGCTGCAAAAACAGCTAAAACAAGCTTCTTAGTGTATAGAAATATCAGAGGTTGCCCATAGTCAATCCAGTTATAAGGGTTTCACCCGCCCTGTCATGGAATACGCCGCCAGTGTCTGGGATCCGTATAAACTATATCTCTCAAGCACCCAGGAATGTGTCCTGCCACAAACCAGCAGTGCCTCAGCCATTGTTACTGAGTTTAGACTCCAAACTCGACGCATCATCAGCAAGGCCATTATGACGTACAACACAATGGGTGGTCGTGCTGACATCAACCAGAGGGAAAATAACATTAGTCAGTCTACCCGACTCATCTGAGGCCAGCCTTCCAAAACCCCTCATCTCCCACTCCAAATCCGCAAAATGGTATCTTCATTTCTTCTTTCTCTCTCCCGTCGGTCTTTGGAACTCCATCCCACTAGAAGGCCCAATACAGTCTCCCCATTCGCCTCAGTGTTATTCTTTTATTATCTTTTGCCTCGTTTGTTAGCCAGCAAACGCTTTCCATTGTGGAGTATTGCCTAGGATTGGGCTTATCGTGGTATACTAGATGAGGTGAGTGAAAACTGGCAACAGAAATCGTTGAGATCGCAAAGAACCCGTATGATTATCTACGTCCACAAGTTTGCCGCGCATGCCCAGTAGGAGCTCGCCCTGTAAATTCAGCCATTTTCATAAACAAATGTGTTCGTAACATATTAACAAAGGTCGCTACCTTATTTGATAACTGCGTGCCGTATGGCGTTTATGAAATATATAAGGTATATGTATATTTGGGACCGTGGTTCAAAGTCATTGTTTTGTAGAAAATATTAATTTCAATGTGTTGATGATGTTATGTTTTCAGATGAGGAAGCAGTTTTCGACTACCCTGAAACCAACCACGTATATGACACCCTGCAGCCAGTCACCGGTAGTATTTCACATACCGAACTGTTGTCTTTCAACTTAATCGGAATTACTGAGTGTTTAACAAGATTTAACAAGATTTTACAAAATTGCCATCCAAAGAATTAACTCTAGATAGCAGGTGGACAAGGAAGCCCTTTGGCTTATCGAGAGTCCAATCCTTTTATCTACATATATCCAGCCCTTCTGAGGTATGTGTCGATTTTATTTTAAAACATATTCACACTACTAGCACACACACAATCATCAGATAATCTGTTCCATTCATTCACAGTCCTTTGTGAAAATGAGAACTTTCTTACGTCTAATATACACTGCTCCTTTACTAATGTAACTTCATGTCCTCTAGTCTTTCTATCTTTCTTAATTGAAAAAAAAACATATTTCTATGAATATTTTCATAACCATTCAATATTTTAAACACTTCTATCAGATCTCCTCTCAATCTCCTGGTCTTTAGTGTTGTTAAACCACATTCTTTTAGGCGTTTTTCATAACTAAGATCCCTCAGTTTTGGTATCCTTTTAGTCGCTCTCCTCTGTACTCTTTCTAACATATCTATGTCCTTCTTGCGGTATGGCCTCCACGTGTGTATACAATATTCTAAATGAGGCCTAACTATTGTTTTGTACAGCGGTATTATTAGTTCTTTTTCTTTATATGCTATATTTCGCCTAATCAATCCAAGGATTTGATTTCCTTTTGAAGCTGCAATTTCACACTGCTCTGAAACCTTCATGTCAGCACTAATTGTCAGCCCTAAGTCTTTTTCTTTTATAGTAGTACTTAGTACAGTTCCCCCATTGTATATTCTACATATGTATTCCCATGTCCTGTGTGAAGGCATTTACATTTCCCAAAATTGAACAACATTTGCCACTTTTCAGACCATTTGATCAACCTGTTAAGGTCATCTTGTAAATGCTGTCTATCTCCATCACTTGTAATCCTTCTAAACACTTTTGTATCATCTGCAAATTTCAACACCTTGCTAGCTATATCATCGTCCAAATCGTTTATATATATTAAGAATAATATAGGTCCCAGTACTGATCCCTGTGGAACCCCACTCAAAACTGATTTCCAGTTTGAAGCCTCCCCATGAACAACTACCCGTTGTTTTCTGTCAATGAGCGATTTTTCTATCCAGTTAACTATACCATTTCCTATGCCATGGGCCTTTAGTTTAAGCAGTAATCTTTCATGTGGCACTTTGTCGAAAGCTTTTTGAAAATCTAAGTAGATGATATCTACTGGTGATCCATCATCTACCCACTTAGTGATATCTTCCAAAAAACATAACATATTTGTTAAGCATGACCTCGCTTTTTGAAACCCATATTGAGATGGGTTTATCAAGTTATGTTTAACAAGAAAATCCTTAAGAATCCTTCTGATATTATATTTCCAGCATTATCTTCTAGAGGACCGACCTTACCCTGAACTTTCTGTTTGCTTCGAACATACGCATAAAAACTCTTGCTGTCATGTTTTATATTACAAGCTAATTTATGTTGATAGCTTCTCTTTGAATTTCTAATTTCAGTTGTAGCTTGGTTTAGTGCTTCTTTATAAATGGTGTAGTCTTCGTCATTTCCAGTGCGTTTATATGACTTCCACATCATTTGTTTATACTTAATTTTTCTAATGGCTTCGTTCGATAAGTATTTCTTTCTGGTCCGTTTCCCTTGTTTTTTTAAGGGAACAAATTTATTTACGATGCACTCTATTTCATTCTTTAACATATTCCAGCATTCTGTTGCTGTCTTATTCTTCAGTGTGTTATTCCAATCTATCTTTGCTAAATATTTCCTCATTTCCTTATATCTTCCTTTGTGGAAATTTCTCCTGAACTGCTTTTTATTATTTCTTTCTGTGTTTAGTAAAAAAAACTCCACCAAACAGTGAACACGTTAACACAGATTGGAGGTATCAGTCGAAAAATGTCACTCTTAACAAGGCAAGTATTTAACACATGATTGGACAATGCTGGAACACTCTTGGGAAGTACCACGCAGACAGTATTGTCCAACAAGAGCCGACAGTGCACACAAAATTGAAAGAGTTTCGGTCATGTAGTCAAGCATCCTTTTGTATGGTTTTAAATAACCCATAGGCGATCCTATAAGCCATATTAAAAACAGCAGCAGAAACAACTACACTTTCACTTATGCAACCTGCGCATGATCCTTTGCATGAAACATTCCAAATTTATGGCAAAATCACGTGCAAACAAACGCTATCACGTGAATTTAATGTGTTCGCTTTTAGTGTGTTAATTTAAAAATTTACGATTGTCTACGTAGTATAAAACGAACATAACCAACTTTATTTTTCGGTGGAACTATTAGAATACGGCTTTCTGGAAATGTCAATAGGCGATCATTTCAAAGCAACTACCGTGACTCTGCACATAATTATATTACCTTGAGACCTTTTACATTTACGAGTACCAACAACACATAGCAGGAAAGACAACATGTTAGCAAATTTGTTATGTTTCATCACATTCGCATGTTGGAGGCCTTCCATATCGCACACTGACGTTCCATTTGTGACATTAAACGTCACAACATTCGCCTGTACAAAACGGCGTTATTCAGTCGGGTGCTCCTCATTTTGAAGACTGGCTTCAAGCCAGAACGCGTGATATTTGGGGAATATTGTGACGTTTAATGTCACAAATGGAACATCCGTGTAAGTTGTCTGCGGTCGCTGCTTTGCCGCGCATGCCCAATAGGAGCATTTAATTGGTAAATGGGAAAGTCGGTCTTTTGATATTCTGGCGGCCGTATGCCGTTTATAAAGAATGTTTAATACGCCCTCAACACCGTTACTTTATAGACAAAAAAAAGTTTTTTTCCGAACGTTTGCATATTCAACAAAACAATTAAAATTAAGCCTATTTGAAAAGTGATGATATGTTTATATAACGTCTTTCTTGGTCATGATATTAGCACATGGCAGATCACACATAAACGCGAGGACAGCCTATGAAACACGGATGGATTGTATTGAAATAATTATACGAAAGATCGAGAACAAAATGTGTGCGTTGTACAAAGTGATTGTCTTGTAGAATACTTTTTATTTTATTATTTATTTATTATTTTATTATTTTATTTTATTGACTGCTCTCACCTTACTAGATCTATCAGCTGCTTTTGACACAATAGATCACGACATTCTTTTACATCGCCATAGACATTTTGGGATATCTGGCACCGCTCTTCAGACCGATACCAACGCATTAACAAATCTGCTCACTAGCTCACTGTCTTGTCGAGAACATCTTCCATTTGGTGTCCCACAAGATTCTGTCCTTGGTCCTGTTTTGCTTAGCTTATACACTACATCCCTTAGTCGAGTCATAACTAATTATAATATAAATCATCACTTGTATGCTGACGACACACAGGCGTATATATCACTTTCACCAACTGATACATATACATATCTATCAACTTTAAATGACTGTTTCACTGACATCTTGCTGTGGATGGAAGCAAGTAAATTGAAGCTTATGCCATATAAAACTGATCTAATTACTACTGGCACAAAACAACAACGAAACAAGGTTGTTAACTACGTTCCAGTTAAACTGCTTGGTTACAATACATCACCAAGAGATACTGTTCGTAATCTAAGTGTTATATTTGACAGTGATTTCAGCTTTCACCAGAACATTTCTCAAGTATGTAAATCCTGTTTCAACCATATATGTGATTTCTGCCGAATTCGGCGTCATTTGTCTTTATCTATTGCTAAAGCAATATCAGTATATTTAATTAGCAATCGCTTTGACTACTGTAACTCACTTCTTAACGATATTGCTAAAAAAAAGGACTCGGCTAAACTCCAACGTGTACAGAATTGTTTAGCACGTGTAGTACTAAAACCACCTCGTTTCTCAACATCTCTGCCCCTACTTAGGCAGTTGCATTGACCTCCAGTTACATATCGAATATAATTCAAATTAGCCACTATCACATATTATACCCTTAGTCTCCTTTGTTTTTCCGATAAACCCAGTAATCTCAGTTCATCTGTTTCACAACAAATTTTTGTTCCGAAAACCAAGCTTAATATCGGCAAACGAATCACGGTGAAATAGAGACTGTTCCTAAGACTTTGAATAAAGCTAAGAGCGACCGTGCCAGTACCAAACGCAAAATTACGAATTTCATCAAGGAAGGTGATTCGTTATTGAAAGCTGATGAGGGACTTCCAAGTACTGAATTTCGACATCTCGCTGAACGTATTCGAAAAGAGTTGGATGTTCTACACGTCGACAACGAACATTTTATCACCTTGAAATGCAGTGCGTTAGTGTTAGATGATGAAGCTACTGATGAGAAAAGGGACTTTGAAGAACAAATAATTGCAGAAATTGAAAGCAACTATCTTGATGAAATCTGTAGCAGCATCCAAAGTCTGGAATCAACTCCCTATCGCTTTAAGATCATCTGAGACTATAGATACCTTTAATAAAAAACTGAAGACTTGCTTATTTGAAACTGCGTTCCCACCCTAACCTTCGGCGGTCATACACGTTGTTGCTCTATTGACGAGTCTTGTTTGTCCCTGTTAAAGATGTTGCCCAATGATTCTTGTAAGTTTCGCCTCTGAGCTCAGGTTCTGGGGGATTTAGGCGTTATAGAAGTTTGTCATTATTATTATCATTATAATTTTTTTCAATGTGTTTATGATGTTGTTTTCAGATTATAGTGATGACGAGGAAGATTATCTCGAGCTTTCAACAGCTTCCGCCCCACCCCAGTACAACCAGTTATATGGCATCACACAACCAACCGCCGGTAGTATTTTATATTTTATTTTGAATCACGGCGGGTTTAATGATGAAACCTTCGAAACTGTGGTGAACGCTTATCATACATAGGCACCACCATATATAAAAATCGCACTTGACAAGGCATTGAACACATCATTAGGCAAAGCTGCAACATTATTTAAACAACTTTCACAAAGAGTATGAACTCTCCAACAACGGTCTTGCAGTGCAGGCTACATCTGAAGTGTATCATGCATGTGTTCTTAGTATTTTACTGTGCGATACAGACAGCTGGACAACTTACACGGATGGTCCATTTGTGACATTAAACGTCACAACATCCGCCAAATAGCATGCGTTCAGGTCTGAAGCCACTCTTCACAATCAGGAGGACCGGACTGAATAACGCCTTTTTGATCACTTCAAAACGCAATAACTAGCCTGCATGTTAAATCTGCAATCAGCACATAAAAATACGACCCGGGTGTTTTAATATAACTCAACCGAACGGGAGTGATCGTTTACGAACCGCATGCCATTGTTAGTTCCGTTTGTTTTTTTCCCGGACGAGCATTGAACTTGATGGCTTGTCCTAAAAGGTGGCATGTTTCTATGAGTTAAGCTGTGGCGTTGTGCTGCCACCGCATACATTGTCTCGTGTCTATACGTAATTTATATGTAGTTATACTTGTGTGTGAGTGGAGACCTTAGTTTTATATTGCACGTGAACTGTTAGACGGTGCGCTGATGTGTTGTCACTTAGGCTGGTTTGTTAAGGTCAATTTGTGGCCGAATCGTTAATAACCGGATACAAACATGACAATTTGACCACAATATGTATGGAACATTTCACGGCGAATCCGATTAGGGTTCTACGTCGTAGTATGTATCCTGCAATTTTAATACTCAAACAAATTGTACATTATGATATTTGCTGTATCAGACACACGCACAAATGAACGCACACACAAACAAATGTATGCATGCATGTGCGCGCAGTTGTGGGTTGAGTTTATTAGGGGTGACTTCCGAGGATAGTTTTAAGCTATCACCGATAGTATCGCGATAGGTGTAATTTTTATTGATTACTGTTGCGATTGCGGTATGCCATACCATCACGATAGTATCACGAAAACTTACGTTTTGTATCGGCATCTCTCACGGACCATAAGGATGAATTGTTTTGAAGAAATTATACGAAAGATCGAGACAAAATTGTGTACGTGGTACAAAGCATTTGTCGTGCAGAATACATTTATTTCAATGTGTTTATGATGTTGTTTTCAGGTGGTAGTGAGAATGCGGAGAGATGCGTACAGCCTTCAACATTTTCCGCCCCACCCGAGTACAACCAGTTATATGGCATCATTCACCCAACCACCGGTAGCATTTGTTTTTGTTTTGAATGACTGCGTGTTTAATTATGAAACCCTTGAAATTGTGGAGAACCTCTATCCCACATAGGCGCCACCATGTATAAAAATCATACTTGACAAGGCACTGAACACCTCATGAGGCAGTGCTGCAACATTATTTAAACAACTTTCACGAAGAGTACAAACTTTCCAACAACGCTGTAACATTGCAAATTATATATAAAGTGTATCGTGCATGTGTTCGTAGTATTGTATTGTACGATTCAGACGGCTGGACGCCTTACAGGGACGTTCAATTTGAGACAATAAGCATCACAACATTTGCCAAATATCATGCGTTCTAGCCTGAATCCACTCTTCACAGACAGGAGCACCGGACGGAATAACGCCTTTTTGTATACTTCAAAACGCAAGAACTAGCCTGCAAGTGAAATCTGCAATCAGCTTTTAAAAATACGACACGGTGTTTTAATATATCTCAACCGAACGGGAGTGATCGTTAAGAACCGCATGTCACTGTTATTCCCGCTTGTTTTTTACCCGGACGAGCGTTGAACTTTATGCATTGTTCTAAAACGTGGCATGTTATTGAGTTAAGCTGTGGCATTGTGCTGCCACCGCATACATTGTCTCGTGTCTACACGTAATTTATATGTAGTTATACTTGTGTGTGAGTGGAAACGTTAGTTTTTTAATGCACGTGAACTGTTAGACGGTGCGCTGATGTGTTGACACTTAGGCTGGTTTGTTAAGGTCAATTTTGGGCGAATCGTTACTTATCCGATAAAAACATGACAGTTTGACCACAATATGTATATAACATTTCACGGCGAATCCGATAGTATGTATCCTGCAATTTTAGAACTCAAACAACTTGAACATTATGATATTTGTTGTATCAGACACACGCACACATGAACCCACACACGAACAAACGTATGCATGTGCGCGCAGTTGTGGGTTGAGTTTATTAGGGGTGAATATCGATAATAATGTTAAACTATCACCGATAGTATCGCGAAAGCTGTATTTTTTTTATTTATTACTGTTGCGATTGCGGTAAGCCATACCATCACGATAGTATCACTAAATCTTTTGTTTTGTATCGGCATATCTCACGGATCATAAGGATGAATTGTTTTGAAGAAATTATACGAAAGATCGAGAACGAAATGTGTACGAGTTACAAAGCATTTGTCTTGCAGAATACATGTATTTCAATGTGTTTATGATGTTGTTTTCAGGTGGTAGTGAGGATGCGGAGAGATGCCTACAGCCTTCAACAGCTTCCGTCCCACCAGAGTACAACCAGCTATACGGCATCACTCAGCCAACCACCGGTCGTATTCTATTTTATTTTGAATAACTACGTGTTTAATGATGAAACCCTCGAAACTTTGGTGAACGTCTATTGTTACAGTGTTGCCGTCGGCCGTCGCAGGTGTTGGTTTTCGGGTGTGTTTGTGTGTTCCGGTTTCGTGTTTTCGTTTTTTACACTTGTGAGTTCCGGAAAAGATGGCGACCGTTGTATTTACACAAATTTAATAAACACTTATAATTTATTAATTGTGTTCAATTACCGTAGATTCCGTAACATCTTATTAAATTTGTACTTTGTACATTCGCCGCTTGAAGGTCTGTTACGCTGGCCTGTCATTGTGAGTGGAAGGTCACCGCTAGCCTTCGTTTTCCACTCTCAAGCTTATCGACGCCGAGCGTTCAGCGATTTCCGATGTATGGTGCGCCGTTACCGCCATAATTACCGACACCGAAATTCACCGCAATTATGTCGAATCACGGTGAAATAGAGACTGTTCCTAAGACTTTGAATAAAGCTAAGAGCGACCGTGCCAGTACCAAACGCAAAATTACGAATTTCATCAAGGAAGGTGATTCGTTATTGAAAGCTGATGAGGGACTTCCAAGTACTGAATTTCGACATCTCGCTGAACGTATTCGAAAAGAGTTGGATGTTCTACACGTCGACAACGAACATTTTATCACCTTGAAATGCAGTGCGTTAGTGTTAGATGATGAAGCTACTGATGAGAAAAGGGACTTTGAAGAACAAATAATTGCAGAAATTGAAAGCAACTATCTTGATGAAGTTAGAGACAGAGCCATACCTATGGTCCATAAACTCATCAAGAAAGCTGAAAGTGTTCTACGCCGAGACTTACCACCGATACCATTTTTACCAGCGCCGCTCGCCCCAGCTCCGGCAGCCCAAATGCAAAAGCTCAAGTTTCCAACATTTTCTGGAGACATCCGAGACTACAAGCGGTTCAAAGAACTCTTCATTCATTTCACTAAACACCTAGACCAAACCGAATGTCTGTATCAGCTAGTCGAATCAATGCAACGTCCCGTCGAGAGGAAGAAAATCAAGCCGTGTACCAACATCAACAGAGCTTGGGAAATTCTTGATGAAACCTATGGGGATGACGACCGCCTCGTCGATACTCTTCTACATGATCTCGAGGACTTGAACTCGTACGCTACAAAAGGAAAAGTCAATCTCGCTGAAATGGAAAAGTTCACTGAAGCCATCCAGAACTTTATCACTCAAGTAGAGGGCATTCATATGACGCAAGATTTAAACGGTCGACTATTGGTCACACAAATCCGCCGAAAGTTACCAGAGGAACACTGCCTGTTATTTCTACAAAGAGTTGCTGATGGAAAGTCGGAAGACTCAGTCTATGGTTTAGCCAAATGGTTGAACTCCCACCTCATTCTTCTCAAGAAGACAAAGTCGCAAATCGAATGTGTTAACCAATCTCCGGTTCTACCGAAATCGAAAAGTGCACGACAGTCTACGGTGTCCTCTGGAGCTAGAGGAAGAAAAGGTTATGGCGTGAAATCTGACTTTGTGAATACTCGGAAGGAATATAACACCATGTCTACACCGAAGTGCCCGATTCATCCTCAAATCTCGAATCACTTCTTGAAAGGCTGCTACAAGTTTCGCAATCTCCCACAAGCCGAGAAAATTGACTTGATGAACACTCATGGAATATGTCACCGATGTGGACATAACAACTGTGTCGCTGGAAAACATCCATTCAACTATGAAGACTGTCAATTCATTGCGAACTGTCAGATTCCGACTTGTGGTATGAACACTCACTTTTCATCGATTTGCCCACGTGTGTATGGTCTAGACGGTTACAACCACTTCGATAGGAAATCTATCAGTGCCAATGCCTTGAATGCTAATGCTGAAAATTTCCATCCTTCGAAATCTCAGCCGATCTACAGAAACTCAAATCCTATGGTTGAATCCAGCAGTTCAGTCAAGGAACGTGTCACATGTGCTCTGCCAACCGTCATGGGATATATACGTTTTGGTGCAAAGAAGACCAAGGTCCGGATACTCCTCGACACCGGAAGTCAGATATCGTTGATACGTGAAGGAATCATCCCTCAGTCAGACACTTGTCACATGCAAGATTTCAACCTTACAACGGTTGGAGGTGTTACTGTGAACCACAAACTTCGTGTCGTTGAATGTACCCTCGAAAGTCTAGATGGAACATTTAACAGAGAAGTCCGACTTACCGAGATGAAGAGACCATGTGGTGATGCTCAGATTGTCACCAATTCACAACTCCGCCGCTATCCTCATCTTGAGGACATCGATATCGTTGAAGCGCACGATGAGAAAATTAATGTCTTGCTTGGTGTGGAGAATGGTGACATACTCACATCAGAAGAACGTGTCATGGGTACAGACTTCGAAGATCCAGTTGCTGTTAGATGCCCATTAGGATGGTACATTCAAGGAGGTCGTGGTACAGAGGACATTCTTGCTAACGCAATAGTCAACTTCACACAAGTGTCCGCTATCGGTGATGTAGAAGATTTCTTAGGCATCGAACGTGTGGGCATGGAACCGAGACACTGCAAATGTGTAACTGAAGAACAAGATCACCTAGCGACGCAAACTATGAAGGAAAGCGTAGTCCAACTAACCGATGGTACCTACCAGATTCGCCTCCCATGGAAGAAGTCACCGCAAGGTTTGCCGAACAACTACGATTACGCTGTCAAACGCTTCATGAACCTGGAGAAGCAGTTCCGGAACAAACCTCGCGAATGGGAAGTTTACTCGAAAGTGATGGACGATCAACTCAACCGTGGAGTTGCTCGTCTTGTGCCGACTTCAGAATTCGAAGCAGACATCAGCCAGGGCCAAAAAATGTGGTTCTTGCCTCATTTCGCAGTGATGAAAGACTCCGTTACTACTCCAGTACGTGTTGTCTACGACGGCAAGGCTAGGTACCAAGGACACTGTCTGAATGACTACTTTGCCAAAGGTGACAATCTCAATGTAAACCTCTTTGATGTTGCACTTCGCTTCAGAGAGTACGAAGTGGGTGTGATCGCTGACATTAGTAAGATGTTCCAAGCTGTCAAAGTCACTACAGAAGATGCCCGCTTCCATCGTTATGTGTTTCGCAAACATCCAAATGACCCGATTCAGGTTTATGAACTGCTCACTGTTACCTTTGGTGACAAACCTTCTCCTACAGCGGCAATTGTCGTTCTCCGTCATGTTGCTGCAAATAATGCTACCGACGACTCCGAGATCCAGCGTATTGTCGCCAACCAGTTCTACGTGGATGATCTGAACGACTCCCAGAGATCGATCGAGGGCACTCTCCGCCTGAAACATAATCTTACCGTCGCTCTTGATAGAGGGAACTTCAAGATCCGGAAATGGTTGTCGAACAAGTCAGATGTTTGTGACACCGAGTACTATCCTAAGTATGACATCGCTGTGGCACTCGGTACACGTTGGAACCTAGTAGAGGACACACTTAGTGTCAAAGAAGTAACCCTCAACGAATGTACTCCGACGAAACGCAACATTCTCAAGACGACTGCATCCTACTACGATGTCTACGGAATGCTGTCAGGAATCCTCGTCCGACCAAAGATGTTGCTTCAGAAGCTCTGGATTTTTGGTCTTCATTGGGACACTCCAATTAGTCCAGACAGTGACTTGTTTCAGATGTGGGAAAGTGTGAAGCAGGACCTGAAAGATGTTGGCACCGTCAAGATTGAACGCTGTCTGATCCCAGAAAAGTTCCGCGGAATGTCGCCATTGCCAGAAGTATCCCTCCATGGAGCCAGCGATGCTTCCGAAGATGCCATGGGGATTGGAGTCTGGCTGAGATGGTCTGCGAAAGAAGATGATGATGCTGAGCTATCGTTCGTTTGCGCCCGAGCAAGATTGACTCCGTTGAAGCAGACAAGTATGCCGCGTAAAGAGCTTCAGGCAATTCTTCTCCTGAGTCGCATGATGCTCACTGTGGAAAATTCTCTTCGGATTGAGATCGCCTACAAAAGGATATGGACAGACAGCATGACAGCCATTAGCTGGCTTCGGGGACAATCGAAATCCTTCCGTTCGTACGTGGCCAGTCGAGTCGGGGAAATAACGTATGACTTTGATCCCTTCACTGACATTGCTTACGTACCGAGTGGTCAGAATGTCATTGATCTCGTCTCCCGTGGTGTTGATGTCAGTCAATTGCAGAAAGTCATTGATGGACCTGGCTTCCTGAAATTACCTCCCGTCTACTGGCCTACAACTCCAAAGAACGTCCCAGTTGACAAGGACGATGCTGAGCAAAAGAAGTTTCACATCCGCAATGCCAAAGTGCTGACGTTGAATGTGACTCGGCTTGATCCCATCGTCGATCCGACAAAGTTCTCCAGTTGGCCTCGTTTGGTAATGATGACAGCTCGGGTGATGTCTCTGAAAGACTTACCCAGGACCCAGTGGTTGAAGCAATTCGTATCAAAGATCTGTCAACTTCCGTCACGCCGAAGAATTAAAGAAGCTGAACTGTACTGGATTCGATATGCTCAGAAGGACCTTGACCTGGAAGATAAGCACATATCCAAGCTGAATCCATTCGCCGATGACAAACAAGTCGTCAGAGTAGGAGGTCGTATTCGCAACGCTCCGCTGTCCTTCGACATCCGTCATCCATGTCTCCTGCCGCGGAAAACTCACATCAGTTTGCTCATCGCCCGTGACAGACACAGGCATGCTCTTCACAGAGGACATCTCAGTACTGCCGCTAGAAATCAGGAAGATGTACTGGATTGTTGGCGATACGAACCTCTGCAAACGAGTGGTTCGTGATTGCAAGGTTTGCAACCGTCATCGAGGAAAACCTTTACAGCAAAAGATGGCCGATTTGCCCAACTTCCGCATCAAGCCTTTTTCACCTCCCTTCCAGACGACAATATTGGATTACCTGGGACCGATCCAAGTGAAACTTACCCGAAACACCGTTGCCAAGGGATGGTGTGCAGTCTTCGTCTGTGCTGTTGTCCAAGCAGTACATCTGACGTGTGTTCAAGATTTGTCGACATCCGCGTTCCTGCAAGCCCTTGAACGTTTCATCAGTATCCGAGGAGCTCCGGCTCTTATCATCAGTGACAATGCAACGTGCTTCCGTGGTGCTGACAACGAGATCCGTGATCTTCATCTTCGCTTGAATCACGACGAACTCTGCAACCATGGTCTGAAGTTCGAGATCGATTGGAAGTTTGGACCTCCTGGTGGTCCGCATCATCAAGGTCTAGTGGAGCGCATGGTACAAGAAGTGAAGAAGTCCATGAAGCACTTAGTACAAACCGACAAACTAACCTTCATTGAGTGGGAGACTGTTTTTTCGCAAATCGCCGGTCACCTAAACAGTCGTCCTATCAGTGCCTCGTCGTCGTCGCCTCTCGATGAACCGCCTATCACGCCCAACCACTTTCTCATTGGTAGGGGTGATCTTCCAAGTCCTCAAGTGCCATGTGAGGAATATGTCGGCAACACACGAAAACGACGCGAACTTTGCACCTCAATGGTTGAAGGATTCTGGCGCCGTTGGATGATGAACATTCACAGGCTCTCCCCTCGGAAGAAATGGTCCAATACTTGCGACAGCCTTACTGAGAGAGACGTCGTTCTTGTCGTGGATGAGAACGCCAAGCGTGGTCTGTGGAAGATGGCCGAAGTCGTCAAGACGTACGTCGGGAATGATGACCTCGTGAGGGTCGTCGAGGTCAAGTTTGCAGATGGCCATCTATTGAAGCGTCCGGTGACCAAGCTGGTTCTCTTGATGAAGAGGAATGAGAGACTTGACATTCAGTGACATTTGTGACATTAATGATATTCAGTGACTTTTGTTTGTTCGACATCCCTGTCGAGTTGGTGTCCACTGGGATGTTACAGTGTTGCCGTCGGCCGTCGCAGGTGTTGGTTTTCGGGTGTGTTTGTGTGTTCCGGTTTCGTGTTTTCGTTTTTTACACTTGTGAGTTCCGGAAAAGATGGCGACCGTTGTATTTACACAAATTTAATAAACACTTATAATTTATTAATTGTGTTCAATTACCGTAGATTCCGTAACATCTATCATATAAAGGCGCCACCGTGTTTACAAATTCACACTTGACAAGGCGCTGAACACCTCATTCGGCAAATCTGCAACATTATTTAAACAACGTTCACAAAGAGTACGAACTCTCCAACAACGGCCTGACAGTGCAAGCAACATCTGAAGTGTATCGTGCATGTATTCTTAGTATTTTATTGGGCGATGCAGACAGCTGTACAACTTACCACGAACAAGAATGGAAACAAAACAACTATCATTTCCGTTGCCTGTTTATTGGCGTGAAACATTCAAAATGTGTAGAAGCAGGTCAATTGCAAACAAGGCCTGGCACGTTAATTTACACACTTTAGTCAGTTTAAAAACTGGTTTGACATGGGCCCAACTAGTTCTGGTTCCTTGTGTTAGCGGCAGTTTCCACAATAGGAGTTCTAATGAGGGTTTATTAAATATAATTATGACGGGATTGACGGGGAAAATGTGTTACGCTGGCTGTGGATTAGAATAAGGGTATATTTTTTAAGATGTTACAAATGTTACCAAGAACGGAGTGGAAAACTTCCAGTCATCAACAATTTCCAGTCAATGTTACAACAACAATGTGTATGACGTCAGTCAGCGAGACACCGGTAGAAGGTTTCCTTAAAGTGAATTTGCTCCCAACAAAGTAGAAATATATATATATATCTACTTATTTTTTTAAAGTACTACTTGTACATAACTATCGCTGTGTGTGAGCGTCTGTGTGTGGTGTATGATGAGGTGTTGTGTATCTTTGTGTATATTTTTGCAATGCTGTTTTCAGATGCTGCTGGAGGTGCAAGCGGAAACGTCGAACCAACGACAGTTTCTGGCCAATGAGAGAGTAACAGCGCCGATGACAAAACTCATATGGCGATGTAGGACTGTCCCTAATAGTAGCACACATGGAGAAAACAGATATAGTAAAATTGTGTACTGCGTAGCCAAACACCTACTTTGTCGCGTACACAGAGACATAGATGCATTAAACGCGTGCGCAGTGAGGACAACAAACATGGCTCGTAGATCCAGCGGTTAAATACTGAACATAAAACGAATGTTATCATAATACAATATTCAATACATAATAATTATCCCACCCCGAGGTAAAGATCTGTCACTTTGTTCAAGTTGTCTCCACATTTCGCAACCTAAAATTAAATGCAAGTTCTTATATATAGCGCAGTATCCAGTCATTTCAATCCCTGAAAGATCTGTTCAATCGAAACACCATACCGACGTCTATGGAAATAATTCAGACACGCTGCAATTAATGCGCGAAATTCGGTCGTACACAAATATCCATCACTGTCATGTCAACAGCACAGTACTCGTTTGTACAAGTGAGTGAATTGGAGCAAGTTGGAGTGAACAAACTATAGCAAGGTTCGAAACCTCGGCAAGGGGATTCCATCTATCAAGTTAGCGTTCGGTGCGCAAACTATTATGTCAACGCGGTCCAGCTCACGTACAAATGTTAACAAAATGTATTGGATGTGATCACCACCCGCAACTGTGGACAATTTCGTATGCAACCAATAAGCATGCACACAAATGTATTTAAAGGCTAAACTAATTGCAGTTAGAAGTGAGCGTATTATATGGACGTTAATCTAATAAACATAGATTGACAACGTATTATGTATGCAACCACACATGAGTTATTATTGGTATAACTATTATAATTACAACAACTAATAACGAATTACACGATTGTACTCTAGTTCATTGTATAATATTTCATTTTACGTGAGTGTAGTATATTTTATAATACTTATTATTGGCGGTGCTTCTGGGTGTTTGCAATTATGCTGTTTGCAGTTATGCTGAGGTATATTGCATGTAACATGTGTTTATACAAGCAGTGTATTAAATGTCTATAATGATACCTTTTTTGATTACCTACTAATAAGCAGCATACACGTCTACGCAACCTTCCTTCTTCGTCATTCACCATTCACATGCGATCACGATGTGAAGAATGCGACCTTCATGCAAACCCCACGCAGAACAGAATGTATATTAATGAGTTTTCAATCTACGGAAACACGTATGCTGGGTCCATCATAAAGTCTTATTTATGGCATGGCCTTCTTTTTGGTATGCATTAATGTTCAGTTGTTGGTCAATAACTTCAAAGGATAGTAGTGATAGTAGAAGCCAGTCATCAACGAAGCCTCTGTTTCCTTTTCCTCCATCTCGGGCTTTTGCGTGATATGGCTTACGTCATTCCGTTCGTTCTGTTTACTAAAACTATGACACTGTGTGAGCACCGCACACACAGTGGTACATACCGCACACTCCAATGACAATCCAGTTCGCGTAGAAACATGCGTGTTTTACTAAGCTCGTTATCAAACTGTAACGTAAGTGTCATGTTTCTCATTCCATGATATATGAACTATGTTGTATTCACTGACATTGCAGTCCATGCTATTTTATGTCAGTGGCACATGTCTCATTGTTATTATTGAACCACCCTCTACTGACCATTTACCAGACTCTGACCAATTAGATTACAGTGTCTGCCATCTTGTTTGTGGAAGTGACCTCATGTGTTTCAGAGTTGTTCTGCCAATATTAAATGCTTCTCTAATTATACTCACTGTTTGGTGATATTCACTAGCATACATGTACATAAAAGTTGGTGTCAGCAGGTGGGATTGTTTTCAACTACCTACAAACTGTGTCGACATGCTTCAGTGAGTACATGCCTGAACTGGCTCTGAACTGCAGACAATAGCCTGCTGTCTGAGTGTCTATGTACTGACTGTCATTCAAGCATGGCATGCCAGTTTGACCGGTTCGACCCAGAAAGGGAGCGATGGTCGTCGTACTTGATGCGTGCGGAGTTCTACTTCGACTCAAACAACATCACAACAGACCCAAAGAAAAAGGCTGCTCTGTGTTAAACCATATCACCAGAAACATTTGCACTTCTTCAGAATCTACTGACTAAGGAAGTAACAGTAGCTTCCTACGAAGAAGTGAAAGCGGCGCTTAAACTGCATTTCGAGGAAAAGCGTAACTTTCTTGCTGCGCGTCTCGACTTCTTCCGCACGGTTCAGCAGGAAGGTCAATCCATCACTGATTTCCTGGCTGAACTGCGCACTAAAGCCAGAGAGTGTGACTTCGAAGAGCAGTGCTGTGTAAAGTGCCAGGACATTGCACTTCGAGATAGGCTTGTCATGGGCTGTAGGCACAATTTTATACAGCAAGCAATACTGAAAGAAACAGACGCTTCACTGACGAACGTACTACAGTGTGCTAAAATGGCAGAACTACTTAGCAACGAGCTGAACAAAATGCACGAACAAACAACAGCTCACCCCCAGCAGGAGGTGCACGCTGTTCGTCAAAGTCACCTGTCTCACCAGAAGCAACCCATCAGCGACCTGATCACGGAGAAAAGGACTGGGCTACCAGTCAACCTAAATGCCTGCTATCGATGTGGTTCGCCTGCTCATCACCACAGAGACTGTCCATTCATCGACGGCGTCTGCTACGGGTGCGATCGTAAAGGACACATAGAGGCTGTGTTCAGGTCTTCTGGATAGCCCGTCAGAAAAGGACAAATTGCTCAAAACAAGGTCGAAAAAAATAAAGAGACTATCGCAGTTGAGGTGCTCTCCATTTTTACACGCGTCGATAAACCGCAGATTTTACTGAAAATCTCAAACGTCGACCTACACGTCGAAGTGGATACTGGAGCTGCTGTGTCGCTCGTTGGCCCGGATATCTGGAAGCGCATCAGATCGCCACATTTGACGTCGTCAAAGATCCGACTTTTCGGTTATGGCAAGCAACCGATTCAGGTCAAAGGACAATGCAATGTCACTGTGTCTTGCAATGGGGCCAATTAGGCTTTACCACTGATCCTCGTCGGAAAGGCAGGCACGTCTCTTTTCGCGCTTGACTGGATCAAAGCATTCCAAGTTGATGTGAATGCTTTGCTCTACAGCAATACTGCTACTGCATTGCCGTCCACCACTGACTGCAATGTAATCGAAAAGTGTGATCGCGACCTACAGAGGGTCCTAGACCAGTACCCAGCTGTCTTCGCGCCCGGAGTGGGGCTCTGCATTAAGGTGAAAGCACGGCTTCTACTGAAAAAAGATGCCGTCCCCAAGTTCTACAACCCGAGACCAGTACCATTCAGCCGCATGGATGTCGTTGACATAGAGCTATATCGTCTCGAGAAATTGGGCATCAGAACTCGTGTCGATCACAGTGAATGGACGACGCCCATTGTCGTCGTGCAGAAGCCGAACGGAAAAGTGCGCATCTGCGGAGACTATAAAGTGACTGTAAACCCTCATCTGAATGTAGATCAGCACCCCATTCCGAGGGTAGACGAACTGTTCGTCAAGCTGCAAGGAAGACAGCACTTTTCTGACATGTCCGACGCATATCTACAAGTAGAGCTAGGTGACGCCACTAAGCAACTACTCGTGATAAACACGCACAAAGGACTGTTCCTGTACAATCGATTGTCGTTTGGACCGGCCCCAGCGCCGGCCATTTTCCAGAAGTTAGTCGACAATCTGGTCTCCGGCATTCCATATGTGACTGTCTACCTGGACGATGTGATCGTGATCACCGGACGGACGAAGGAAGAACATCTGCAAAACTTAAAGCAGGTCCTCTCTGCGTTGAACGAGTATGAAATGAAACTGTGACTTGACAAGTGTGAGTTCTTCCGACAGCAGGTCACATACCTAGGACATGTGATCACAGCAGATGGTCTCAAGCCATCTGAGGAACGCGTCAACGCCATCGTCAAGTTTCCGCCGCCCGAGAACGCTAAACAACTGGAAAGCTTCATCGGCAAGCTGAACTATTACGGAAAGTTCTTGCCATCATTCTCTACCATCTGCGCCCCTCTAAACCGACTGCGCAGACAAGACGTCAAATGGGCCTGGTCCGCTGAGTGCGACCAGGCATTCAAACGACTGGAGGAGATGCTGGCCCAGAAAACGCGTTTGGTCCACTACGATCCAACTTGGTCGATATATTTGGCCGCCGAAGCATCGCCTTATGGCATCGGGGCTGTTATTTCTAAGTGTGCACCGGATGGCACTGAGGAAGCGATCACCTTCGCCTCCAAAACGCTGACGTCGGCAGAGAAGAATTACAGCCAGGTGGAGAAGGAGGCACTGTCAATAATTTTCGGTGTGAGGAATTTCCATCAGTACCTGAGTGGTCGCCATTTCCAGCTCACCACAGATCAAAAAACTCTGCTGGCCATCTTCAGTCCAGAGAAGTGCCTACCAGTGATGACGCTACAGCGACTGCAGCGATGGGCACTGATAGTGATGGGCTACGATTAGCACATCGTCTACAGACAGTCTGCTGATCACGCCAACGCAGATGCTCTGTCTCAACGCCTGCCCGTTGATCCCGATCCGAGCTTCGACAAAGAGGAGAGCATAGTCGAAATCGACATGGAAGTGAACTTGCTCGACATTTAGGTCATTCTCAATTTGCCGCTCTCTGCGAAAACCTTCTACGTGACTCCCGAATCTTCATTCTGACTGCACTTCGTGCTGGGGTCCTCAACATGCTGCACTTGATGCACATTGGAATAGTGCCCATGAAGTCGCTCGCATGCACGCATGTGTGGTGGCCTAATATCGAGGTCGACATCGCCGCCCACTGCAAGGACTGCACAGCTTGTGCCGAAACAGGCCCAAATCAACCTGAAAATCTGTCTGCATGGCCCGTTCCGGACCGCCGATGGCAGCGCATTCATATTGATTTTGCCGGTCCGTTCCTTGATGACATGTGGTTGGTCGTGATGGATGCCCCCTCGAAATGCACGTTCTTAAATTAAACAAGTATCCGACATCTGAGACTACTACGTCTGCGCTCGACGATTTGTTTGCTATCTGGGGCCTGCCTGCAACAATTGCATCCGACAATGGCCCGCAGTTCGCCTCAAAGACGTTCGCTGACTGGTGCAATGCACACTCGATGGCAAATCTGACTTCTTCACCATTTCACCCACCATCGAACGGTGAAGCTGAACGGCTTGTTGGTATTTTCAAATTTTTGTGTTTCTCAATTGTTCTGCCAGTATTAAATGTTTCTTTAATTATACTCATTCTTTGGTGATACCCCAGTTCACTCAGCTGTGTGAAGGAGTACCTGGTTATATAACATTATTTATATTTGAGTAAGAAAAGTCTTCACGTAATAATTACAGCGTGGCTAAATGCTTTTCAGAGAAGTAGATATGGTGTACGATTGAACAAATGTGCCAAGACGTGAAGTGTAAAGCGCTCCGAACAGTCCTATGAACTACATACCGTGGCACCTAAGAACATACATTTTACTTCGTGGAGCCCAGTGGCGCAGAGATAGAGCAACGGAGTCTCAATCATTAAAATCAGGGGTCGAATCATATGCTGCCGCGTCAAACCTTGGACATGTTCCTTCACTCTGCGTAGATCCAATTGACTCAGCAGTATGAATGAGTGCATGACTATAGACAATGGTGGATATGTGTGTATGAATAATCTTCGTGCATTAATTGCAGCGTTGTTGAATGCTTCCCAGGGAGTAAAGTGTAATGACTGAATAATGCGCTATATAAGAACTTAGATTTACTTAACATTTACTCCATACAGCACGCCCAACTTATTGTTTGCACCAAGTAATTGATCTACAATCATGCACCCAGAGTACAATGTGTCTTTTGAGTGAGTTTCGCCTCATTGAAATTGTATTGTTATGGACAAACAACCACACATTAAAAAATACAAATCATGGTATTGCTTACGTTACAGTTTGATAAAGAGCGTAGTCAAACACGAAAGAAGGTTGCGTACATGTGTGTGTTGCTTATTAGTGGGTAATCGAAAAAAAATAAAACACAGGTATAATTATCGACATTTAATACACTGCTTGTAAAGAAATATTACTTGCAATATACCGTAATATAATTGCAATGTTGAATTATTCTGCATATACGACGACTAAACACCCAGAAGCACCGCTATTAATAAGTATTATAAAATATATTACACAAACGTAAAATAAAGTGCAATCGTGCAATTCGTTAATAGTTATTACAATAATAATAGTTATACATAACCACTGATGTGTGGTTGCATACATAATACGTTGTCACATCTACGTTTATTAGCTTAACATCCGTATAATACGCTCACTTCTACTTGCAACAAAATGCGATTTCGAACAGTAGTTTACAAGATAATCGGTTATCTATGGCGAGTGTGCGAGATTCTGGATAAGTGCATTAGTTTAGTCTTTAAATGCATTTTTGTGCACGCGTGTTGGTTGTATACGGAATTGTCCACAATTTTGGGAGGCGATTACATCAAATAGATGTTGCTAACGTTTGTACGTGGACCACGGTGACGCAATAGTTTCAGCACCGGGCGCTGAATTGAGAGATGCCGACTTTGAATCCTCATGCCGTCGTTTCCAACCTTCGCAAGTTTGTTCACTCCAACTTGCTCCAAATTACACACTTGTATAAACGAGTACATTGCTGGAAACAGTGATGGCTATTTGTGTACGACCGACCTTCGCGCAGTGACTGCAGCGTGGCTGAATGATTCCCAGAGAAGTCGGGATGGTGTTCGATTGAACAGTTCTTCCAGGGGATGAAGTGTAAAGCTCACTATGCCGTGACTGGATACTGCGCTATATATAAGAAATTGCATTTACGTTTAGGTTGAGAAATATGGAGACAACACCTAGAACAAAATGACTTCGGGGGAGGGATGATAATTATTATATATTGAATATTGTATTATGATCAGCATTTAACCGCTGGATCTACGAGCCATGTTTGGCCTCACTGCGCACGCGTTCAATACATCTATGCCCCTGTGCGCCCGACCAAGTAGGTGTTTGGCCTCCCTGTGTACACGTTTACTAAATATGTTTCCTCGTGTGCTACTGTTTGGAACAGTCCTACACCGCCGTATCACCGGCGCTGTAACTCTCACATTGGTCAGAAACAGTCGCTGGTTCGTCGTTTCCAGTTGCACCTCCAGCAACATCTGAAAACATATCATTGTATACACACATACAAAGATACACAACGCATCAGCATCCATCACACACACACACGCACGCACGCACGCGCGCACACACACATCTATGCACGCACGCAAGCGTGGGCAAACACACATACAGTAGTATTTATGTATAAGTAGAGGACAGTTTTATACACTAAATAGCGTCGGCTTATGTCAGTCCAAATGTGACCAGCATTCAGACACATAAAGTTTCTTGATACGCAAAATTACGTGGTTTAGCGGTACCCTATCAGTACAGCACATGTAACCGGGTGACATCCGATTGCAGAGCGGGAACATAGTCCACAACATTGAATTTGTTAAAAATCATCAAGCGTGCGAAATATGTTTGTTTGCATGTTTTAAGGTTACGTTTGTTTGAGCAGGACAATTCGTCTGTGATCGCCGTAGTCTCTGCGTGAAACTAGGTACGTTTTTTAAACTTCTGATTAACCATTTAATTCTTCCATCGCCGTCTTTTAGGACAACGCCTTAAGTTCTATGCCCTCCGGGAAAACGAGCTGGAATAACAGTAATGTGCGGGTTGCAAACAATCATTCACGTTCCGATGAGTCAGACTAAAACACCGGTATCATGACTATTTAAGTTATAATTGCAGATTTCCTTCGTCTGCGGTTTTGAACTACTCAATTCATACATTGAGCGTCCGGACAGTTTTAAGAGCATTAGTAGTAAAGGAGGTTAATCAGCGGGGACGCTTTCCGTTTTTCCGTTGTGGAAGTGGAAAGTCAAAGGTCAAGGTCAAGTACCTGGATGTAGGTCAAGGTCAAAGGTCAATCGGCGCCAGCTGGCGGACAGGTCACGAATTAAAATAGCGCCACACAGCGTAATTTTATGAACTAAAATAGCGCCACATAGCGGATTTTTTACGAACTAAATTCCCATGGCGGATATCTCGTGAACTAAAGTGGCACCACCTGTCGGATAAGTTGTGAACTAAATGTTCGCGTACTGCCATAATTGGTGCGTCTTGTTTCTTTTTTCTCTTTTTACTATAAAAATAGGTCAAAGACGTCATTAAATAGGTCAGTGACGGCGTTAAATAGCCCATTGCGCATGCGCAATGGTGTCTTTTCTTATATGTTATAGGTTGTCGACCATTTTTTGAGGTATAACGCCCTCCTAGCCTATACATTTACAACTTTAACATAGGTCCAAACCTGATGAATCGGTAGAGAACTAGTAAAATAAGTCAAATTATATCATTGCTGGTTACCATTCAGATATACGATCTTCCCTTCACCCTGTTTGTAAATTTTTCCCTATCAATGTCTCTTATTACTAGCATACATCGACTGCTTCCTGTGTTAACAAAGACGTGTTTGTCAATTGTTGCGTACCTATGTATGGTATTAATGGCAGACGTGAAGTGATTCCTGAACATGTAACATTCTTTGAGACATCTTTAGCAACAACATCAAGGTCTCAGGACATGTTTGTTTGTTGCGAGCGTGAGCGTGCGCACCCTGTATGACGTCATTAAACTGCTATCCGCAGTAATTTTGTAAGCGAGGTGAGTTGGTCAAACAGGTATTGCTTTGGTTAGCCATTGTTTCGAGTTTTCGCGCTTGAATATAATCCCATTATGTGACATCATTAACAATGACGTCATGGTATGCGCTGTAATTATATACGCGAGGTGAGTTGGTTATACAGGTAGTGAATTGGTTAGCCATCGTTTTGAACTTGTGCACTTGAATATAAGCCCATCATGTGATGTTATGGTCAGTGACGTTGTGTTACACCGAGTGGAAAATTCCCCGTAAAAGGTCATTCTAGAAGTTTCTTTGATACTTTTGTCAACACACTACAAAACAGACGCTACTGTGTGAGGTGAATTGGTCAAACAGGTAGTGATCTGGTTAGCCATCGTTTTGAGCTCTCGTCACAAAAGAGTATTAGCTATTCTCATAGGTTAGAAATTTCGTGTTCGTTCGGCACGCCCATGTGACCTTTTTGTTCTGTCGAACTGTTATAAAAGGCCTGCGTCTGTTTTTTGTGGTCATTATATCTTACATTTTGGAAGATGAACAACATGACTAGTGGTAACGTCCGACAAGAGAGTTTGCTACCGAAGGTGCAGCCTGTTCTGGCCACACGCCCACTTGATATCTCGACCCCGACAATCAAACCGGACCAACAACCAACGACCAGTTCAACGACCAGTCCGACGACCAGTTCGACCACCAAAACAATTTCGTCTCTGTCATCAGCTCCGGCAACCGAACCAACCATCAATGATCTACCCTACAGTCTACACCTATAATTTCTACTTTGCAGTCCGTGATCTTTCGGCACGCCCACGTGACTTTTCGGCACATTTACTAACTATATAAGCGCGGTGTTTTACCAATCGGACCGTCATTCGTATCACGACGACAGCACGGCTAACATCATCATCATGTTGAAGACACCTTCTTACCGCCTTCGCGATGCGGCAGACTCGAGCAATGAGGACGAGCCAACGAGCCTACCCATCATGCCGGTGACCAACCGTCCTTCTCCGCCATCGGAACCAGAGGTCGTGGACGTAGTGGACGTACCAACTCTAGAATCAACGGTAAGCGCCGACCATGCTATCAAGGTCGCGAAAATTTATACAACCACCTTGGTGGTTGTTTAAATTTTCGCGAGATTAAACCCATCTTTTTTTTCTCTCTATCTAACCTAATTATATATTTTTACCCGCCAGATGGCACCATCATGTGAAGTAGTACGCCGATTATACACTAGGGGGCGCTACACCGGAAGTGACGTCGTACCGGAAGTTACTTGACTGTCATGGCAGCCTCTACTAGGGACGCTACGTCGGAAGTGACGTCGCACCGGAAGATACTTGACTGTCATGGCGGACTCTACGCTTCCGATATTTCCGGAAGTGTATCAACGAATAGAGATCTATCATGGCCGGTAGATGGCAGTACTCTGACTAATTACATTGGTGTCCGTTGAGTGGCGTCGGGAACTACGATGGTCACCTCTTTGATTGAAGTCCTGTCAGGTGATTGTCCTTACACGTTATTAATATAGTCGTTTTCGATCATAGCAGTTTTCAAATTCGCTTGCTATGGCAGCCTCTACTAGGGACGCTACGTCGGAAGTAACGTCGCACCGGAAGTTACATTGCCTCTACGCTTCCGCCATCTACCGGAAGTGTGTCGACGAAAGGAGATCTATCATGGCCGGTAGATGGCAATACTCTGACTAATTACATTGGTGTATGCCTTTACGATACATCGAGTTGACGTTTAACATGGAGAAAATGACCTAACATTTAACATGGAGATAATGGCCTATCCTTTAACATGGGACAACCTCCTACCTTTTAATATGGAGAAAACGGCCTATCCTTTTTTTAGCGCCTATTCTTTAACATGGGGACAACCTCCTATGTTCTAACATTCAATTCGCGCAACGTGTTGGACTAAGTTTAGTGTTTCATTTGTGCAACTTTGTTGTCAGTAAAATGGGGAAAAGTTAGTTGTGTCTTGATGACTGTGAAAACTAAAAACAAACACAGTCATCCATACCATAAACACAATTTTATTTGAATATTTCCCATATGATCTCTCTTGAACACTGGTCCTGTGGATTGTATGTAGCACGCGAACCTGTTTTTGTCGCAAATCGGTAATACTAATGTAGTTCCCAACGTGTGATTTGTAAAGGTGTCGCGAAATGAGCTGCACGCCGCGACGATGCAGGTCGTCTACGATGCTGACGATGACCACTGTCAAACGGAATGCTGGTTTCCTTTGATATGTCATCGTCCACTGATGCTGTCTGCATGTAAATCCGACGATCTGAGTTCACAACTAAATCCATTGGCGTGTTGACGTCCTTGAGACCACGAGCAAAGGTTTCCCATCCCACCGGTTCAAACGACTTCCGTTTTCTCAACGCGTCATTCACAAGGTCGACGATATTACTTCCGGGAACCGCCTTGTTTATGTACATCATCTCGCCACGATCGTTCCAACTTACGGCACCTTTCATTTTATCTAGGAGTCGCCGTGCTTTCTGCTTCATGGTTTTTGGAACGCTGTCGATGATTTCATTTTCGATGTTCTTATTTTCAATGATTTCATTATCGTTAGCAGATTGTACTTTGTTTTTCTCTTCACTGGGAAATTGTCCGATGACCACACGCACGGGTTCTTGGATACGGTTGTCGGAAAGATCGTTGTACCGACTCAATACCTGGTTATACAACACAACTTTTTCCCTCTCGTGTATATCGCTTCGTTCTAGTACGTCTAGCATTTCATTGTCAAGTCGTTGCAAGACCCTTTGATAGGGTTAGCAGGAGAAGGACGCTGTGGTTGAATGTTTTCCAAAATATGGGGATCGACCAGCGCCATCTTATTTGTATGCTCCATGGTCACCTGAGATGGAGACAAGAATGTCGAGCTTGTTGCTGAGGCCGGAAACGTGGGTGTCGTTGCGGGCGCCGGGACAAGTGAATTGAACAACGTAGTGCTTGTCGACGTAGTGTTTGTTGATGACCTACAGCGACTGTGGGCAATATGTTGTTTCCAGCTATCTTTCCGTGTGAAATGTCTCTTATAATCAGGGCACTGGAAGGCCGCCCGTGATACTGGTGTAGGCTTGTTGGCAGCTGGTAGACGAGTCGATAAGCTCATGATGTACGTGTTTACTGTTCAAAGGTAAAGAACGGAATGGCTCTTGGAACTAGTCGGTCTAAGTTTGGTTTGTACAACTCGTTTTATGCCTGTCTATTGCAGTGGACTCAGTCGAATTTCACGCGATAAACCGTCTATTCTTGTGAAATTCCGTCAAATTGATGGAATCTCACGCGGTAACCCGTCTATTCTGATGGAATTCCATCAAATTGATGGAATCTCACGCGGAAACCCGTCTATTCTGATGGAAATCCGTCAAATTGATGGAATCTCACGCGGTAACCCGTCTATTCTGATGGAATTCCGTCAAATTGATGGAATCTCACGCGGTAACCCGTCTATTCTGATGGAATTCCATCAAATTGATGGAATCTCACGCGGTAACCCCTCTATTCTGATGAAATTCCGTAAAATTGATGGAATCTCACGCGGTAACCCGTCTATTCTGATGGAATTCCGTCAAATTGATGGAATCTCACGCAATAACCCGTCTGTTTGCCTCGTTTTGGTGTAATTTGACGCAGTAACCTGTTAAGTTTGGTGTTTCGTTTGTCCGACAAGTTTGGTTCTTGTCGCTCGCTAGTCCAAGTTTAGTGTTTCGTTTGTCCAACAAATTGGTCTATGTTCAATTCGTGCAACCTGTTGGGCTAAGTTTAGTGTTTCGTTTGTACAACTAGTGTCTACAGTTTGATTCGTGCGACGTGTTGGTCAAAATAACTGCACGTACCATGACGTCACTCACTGACCATGACGTCACATGATGGAATTACATTACATACGCGCAAGTTCAAAACAAGGTCTAACCAAACCACTACCTGTATAACCAACTGACCTCGCGTACAAAATTACTACGCGTAGCAGTTTAATGATGTCATACAGGGTGCGCGCGCTCACGCCCGCAACAAACAAACAAGTCCAGAATGTATGTATCTATGTATATGTATGTCTCTATACCTGTCCCTATGATCACTGCCCTTGGTATCGTTGCTGTTGACAAAATCGGCAAAGAACAGCCTGGAAAACTGTTCTGAATCAGGATATAAATGCATTTGTTTAAATGCAAGGAGCATAGTAAACAAAATAAGTGAACTAAACATTATGGTAGAAGATATTGACCCTCACATAATAGGTATAACCGAATCGTGGGCCACCACTGATATATCAGATGCCGAATTGGGACTAACAGGATATGTAATGTTTAGGAAAGATAGAATAGGAAGAAAGGGAGGTGGAGTTATTTTATATATTAAAGAATCTATCCAGGCTTATGAAATAAAATTAGAAAGAGAAGCAGATTGCGAAGAAGCTGTTTGGTGTAACATAGTTACAGGAAACTCAACGTTAACAGTTGGGTTAGTTTATCGAAGTCCAAACATAAGCATAGAAGAGAATGAAAAAATACAAAACGCTATAAGGGAAGTAAGCAAACGGAACTGTATTATCATGGGGGACTTTAACCATGGGCATATACAATGGAAATCTCTACAGAGTATGGGGAGTGAGGACCACAAGTTTTTAGTTTTAGTACAAGATAGTTTCCTTTCTCAACATGTGCTAGAACCAGGGGAGAGAATGTGTTAGACTTAGTTTTGTCCTCACAGAAAGAATTACCTGACAATGTCAAGATATGTGAGCCACTGGGGAGTAGTGATCACAACCAGATACATTTTACCATCAAAGTAAAATCAGAAAGGAATAGTAAAAAGCAGTATAGGAGAAATTTCCACAAAGGAAGGTATAAGGACATGAGGAAATATTTAGCAAAGATAGACTGGAATAACACACTGAAGAATAAGACAGCAACCGAATGCTGGAATATCTTAAATAGTGAAATTAAGTGCATAGTCGATAAATTTGTACCTTTCAAAAAACAAGGGAAACGGTCTAAAAAGAAACACTTATCGAAAGAAGCCATTAGAAAAATTAAGTATAAACAAATGATGTGGAAGTCATATAGATGTACTGGAAATGATGAAGACTACAACATTTATAAAGAAGCACTTAATCAAGCTACAGCTGAAATTAGAAATTCAAAGAGAAGCTATGAAAAAAAATTAGCTAGTAATATAAAACATGACAGTAAGAGTTTTTATGCGTATATTCGAAGCAAACAGAAAGTTCAGGATAAGGACGGCCCTCTAGAAGATAGTGCTGGAAATACAATATCAGAGGGATTCTTAATGGCAGAAGACCTGAATGAGTATTTTAGTTCAGTGTTTACCAGGGAAGATATTAGTTCACTGCCAGTACCAGAGGCTAAGTTCAAGGGGGCAGATTCAGACTATTTAGGACAGTTAGTTGTAACCTCGGAAATGGTAGCTAAGAAAATAAGGGCTATGAAGGATAATAAATCACCTGGAGTGGACGGGATTCCGCCCAAACTACTATTGGAAATTGTAGAACAAATTAGCGCACCGCTTGCAACAGTTTTCAATTTGTCATTAGAAGAGGGAGTGGTTCCTTTAGAATGGAAAGAGGCAAACATTATACCGTTATTTAAAAAAGGTTCGAGAAACAAGTCAGAGAACTATAGACCAGTGAGTTTAACATAAGTGATTTGCAAATTATTAGAAAGACTAATTAAAGATCACATGGTGGATTTTCTTGTTAAACATAACTTGATAAACCCATCTCAACATGGGTTTTTAAAAGCGAGGTCATGCTTAACAAATATGTTATGTTTTTTGGAAGACATCACTAGGTGGGTAGATGAGGGATCACCAGTAGATATCATCTATTTAGATTTTCAAAAAGCTTTCGACAAAGTACCACATCAAAGATTACTCCTTAAGCTAAAGGCCCATGGCATAGGAAATGGTATAATAAACTGGATAGAAAAATGGCTGAATGACAGAAGACAACGTGTAGTAGTTGATGGGGAGGCTTCAAACTTGAAATCGGTATTGATTGGGATACCACAGGGATCAGTACTAGGACCTATATTATTCTTAATATATATCAACGATTTGGACGATGATATAACAAGCAAGGTGTTGAAATTTGCGGATGATACAAAAGTGTTTAGAAGGATTAAAAGTGATGGAGACAGACAGCATTTACAAGATGATCTTGATAGGTTGATCAAATGGTCTGAAAAGTGGCAAATGATGTTCAATTTTGGGAAATGTAAATGCCTCCTCACAGGTCATGGGAATGAAGAGGTAAAATATAAAATGGGGGGTACTGTTCTAAGTACTACTGTAAAAGAAAAGGACTTAGGGTTAACCATTAGTGCTGATATGAAGGTTTCAGAGCAGTGCGAAATTGCAGCGTCAAAGGGAAATCAAATCCTTGGATTAATTAGGCGAAATATAGCGTATAAGAAAAAAGAATTCATAGTACCGCTGTACAAAACAATAGTGAGACCTCATTTAGAATATTGTATACAAGCATGGAGGCCATATCGCAAGAAGGACATAGATATGCTAGAAAGAGTACAGAGGAGAGCGACTAAAATGATACCAAATCTGAGGGATCTTAGTTACGAAATACGCCTAAAAGAATGTGGTTTAACAACACTAGAGACCAGGAGATTGAGAGGAGATCACATAGAAGTGTTTAAAATATTGAATGGTTATGAAAATATTGATAGAAACATTTTTTTCTCAGTTAAGAAAGATAGAAGGACCAGAGGACATGAAGCTACATTAGTAAAGGAGCAGTGTAGATTAGATATAAGAAAGTTCTCATTCTCACAAAGGACTGTTAATGAATGGAACAGATTATCTCCTGATTGTGTTGGTGCTAGTAGCGTGAATATGTTTTAAAATAAAATCGACATACACCTTAAAAAGGCGGGATACATGTAGATAAAAAGTATTGGACTCTCGATAAGCCAAAAGGCTTCCTTGTCCAACTGCCATCCAGAGTAATTTTCTGGTTGGCAATCTTGTCTTGTCTTGTTAAACAATACGGATAGTTTATTTAGTTGAGAAGTGAAAGGCTATTATTAAGGTTCCCTACATATGCTTTGCATTACACTATGAAAAAAAGACACAAGATGAGGTTTGCACAGTTTATTCGTGAACAACACAAACGTATTTACATGTCACGCTCCATAACTACAAGAACCAGAGACTAGACATTGATACAGGGTCTTGCAAAGTTTAATCGTGTACAAGACAAAAGAAAGTTCTTTACAGGTCACCCTCCATTACTGCCGGAACCATATGTTTCATAGTGTTCCGCCACTGTTTCGAAACGGCTTTTTGCAACCAAGTATTGATATTACACAACTGTTCGACTGTCACGTAGGATAGCTTCACACCTGCGTCTAACAAAACACTCAAACAGTCTTTCACCACTGCTGTTGAATTAATGATCTCGACAGCCTCGTCAAAGTGCATGCAAATTTGAATGTCATCAGATATCATACAATCGTGATGATCTATCTTGCAAAAACGGCATTGTCGTCTTGAGGGTTCAACGATGGCACATGCTATATGACGTGCAATCTTCTTCATCATTTCCATCGCCGGAAACTCAAGCATAAAGTTCGGACCAGCAAAGTCAGGAGCGGCAGTTGTCACATTGGTTGTGTGGGTAGAACTTGTGACATTGACAGCGTGGGTAGTTGTGACGTCGTTAGGAACGGAAGTTGGTGCCGATGCTGTCCCGTTGTATTTAATCGTCTCTGTCGACACAGAGACCATTCGTTGCCGCTTTGCTGGTAGCGGGCCTTCAATGTAGTTCTGCAAGAATATTTCAATAATATTTAAAAACATAAGAACGCATGGGAATAGTACACCGTTGTTAGAGTACGGTGATACAAGGACCGGTGGGAAACAATGCCAAGAAGTTACGTGATAGGAAGTAAGGTGACAAGTTGTATGATCATAAAGATAAATTGTCGACAAACATTACCCGTGGATGCAACCATATAGGGAGTTAAGACGTCGCCAGATGTTGATATGAAGGAAAACGTAGGGGGCCATACTATTGGAAGCAAAGACGTGACAGAATATTATGTACTCGGATGTTAACAGGTAATAGACAAGTCCAACCATATAGAAAATAATAAAACGGGCGAAGTTTTAGCGGAAGTAAACATATACAGAGACGCCATTTTGAAGGAAGGTATGGGGACGCCATTTTAGGGAAAGCATAGACAGGGGCAATGAGCTTATAGGTGAAAGTATATAGTAAAACAATATAAAATATGACTCACCACAATCGCGTCCAGCTCGGCCGCCCTCTTCTTCACACGGGGACAAGTACCGCCTGTGACGTGTCTCTTCCAGTTATCTTTCCGTGTGAACGATGTGCCACAGTCCAGGCAGGTGAAGGGCCTCCGCGATGGTGGTAGTTGTCTCGGTGTCGGTAGGTCTTTATTGTGGGCAGCATCCGTTCGAACCATGATATACATGTCAGAGGCTACGTAACCGTGTCGTTCGCATTGTAAATGTCCCCTGTCGTCGACAATCATACGTTTCTTGCAGTGTCTGCACCCGATGTAGAAAGGAGTATACTTGCGTACTTTGTCCATAAGGAGACCTCTGACCTTGATAGCATGGTCGGCGCTTACCGTTGATTCTAGAGTTGGTACGTCCACTACGTCCACTACATCTGGTTCCGATGGCGGAGAAGGACGGTTGGTCACCGGCATGATGGGTCGGCTCGTTGGCTCGTCCTCATTGCTCGAGTCTGCCGCATCGCGAAGGCGGTAAGAAGGTGTCTTCAACATGATGATGATGTTAGCCGTGTTGTCGTCGTGATACGAATGACGGTCCGATTGGTAAAACACCGCGCTTATATAGTTAGTAAGTGTGCCGAAAAGTCACGTGGGCGTACCGAAAGATCACGGACTGCAGAGTAGAAATTAAAGGTGTAGACTGTAGGGTAGATCATTGATGGTTGGTTCGGTTGCCGGAGCTGATGACAGAGACGAAATTGTTTTGGTGGTCGAACTGGTCGTCGGACTGGTCGTTGAACTGGTCGTTGGTTGTTGGTCCGGATTGATTGTCGGGGTCGAGAGATCGAGTGGGCGTGTGGCCAGAACAGGCTGCACCTTCGGTAGCAAACTCTCTTGTCGGACGTTATCACTAGTCATGTTGTTCATCTTCCAAAATGTAAGATATAATGACCACAAAAAACAGACGCAGGCCTTTTATAACAGTTTGACAGAACATAAAGATCACGTGGGCGTGCCGAACGAACACAACATTTCTAACCTATGAGAATAGCTAATACTCTTTTGTGACGAGAGCTCAAAACGATGGCTAACCAGATCATTACCTGTTTGACCAATTCACCTCACACAGTAGCGTCTGTTTTGTAGTGTGTTGACAAAAGTATCAAAGAAACTTCTAGAATTACCTTTTACGGGGAATTTTCCACTCGCTGTAACACAACGTCACTGACCATAACATCACATGATGGGCTTATATTCAAGTGCACAAGTTCAAAACGATGGCTAACCAAATCACTACCTGTATAACCAACTCACCTCGCGTATAGAATTACAGCGCATACCATGACGTCACTGTTGATGGTGTCACATAATGGGATTATATTCAAGCGCGAAAACTCAAAACAATGGCTAACCAAAGCAATACCTGTTTCACCAACTCACCTCGCGTACAAAATTACTGCGCATAGCAGTTTAATGACGTCATACAGGGTGCGCACGCTCACGCTCGCAACAAACAAACATGTCCTGAGACCTTGATTTTTTTGCTAAAGATGTCTAAAAAAATTTTACATGTTCAAGAATCACTTCACGTCTGCCATTAATACCATACATAGGTACGCAAAAATTGACAAACATGTCTTTGTTAACACAGGAAGCAGTCGATGTATGCTACTAATAAGAGACATTGATAGGAAAAATTTACAAACAGGGTGAAGGGAAGATCGTATATCTGAATGGTAACCAGCAATGATATCATTTGACTTATTTTACAAGTTCTCTACCGATTCGTCAGGTTTGGACCTATGTTAAAGTTGTAAATGTATAGGCTAGGAGGGCGTTATACCTAAAAAAAATGGTCGACAACCTATAACATATAAGAAAACACACAATTGCGCATGCGCAATGGGCTATTTAACGATGTCACTGACCTATTTAATGACGTCTTTGACCTATTTTTATAGTAAAAAGAGAAAAAAGAAACAAAACGCACCAATTATGGCAGTACTCGATCATTTAGTTCACAACTTATCCGACAGGTGGTGCCACTTATAGTTTATGGTATATACACTAGGGACAATTTAGTTCACGAAAAGTCCGCCGGGTGGCGCTACTGGTCAAACTAAGAAGCACGAACTTGGGTAGTACTTGAACATTTAGTATTTTAGTTCATAAAATTCCGCTAGGTGGCACTATTGTTTTATTCGTGACCTATCTGCCAGGTGGCGCCAATTGACCTTTGACCTTTACCTACATCCGGGTACTTGACCTTTGACCTTCCACTTCCACAACGGAGAAACGGAAAGCGTCCCCGCTGATTAACCTCCTTTACTACTAGCATATTTGATTATTAGCCAGACGACGTTTCTTGGTTTAAAAAGGTATGTATATCTATTCACAAACCGAACGATTCCAATTTTAAGTTCGATTCAGCACGTATCTACTGCAAGTATTCCTGTTACAGTGGGTGACCAGTTGCGAGATTATCTCGTAATGGTACGTCCAGTAAACGGTCGGCCATTTAGACAAACGTTTTATATTTTCGAGATAAGAGCCAACAACTTGGACTGAGGCAACTCAGTTTTCATACGAGTTATTCAGTTCGTATCGTCTTTGCGGAACTGGATTCGGTGTACAAAAGGCGTTGTCCGTTCCGGTGCTCCTTGCGGTCAAAGTTAGTTTCAGGACAGAACGCCTGATTTTAGGCGAACGTCGTAACGTTTAATGTCGCGATGGAACGTATGTGTGTGCAACAGGGTAGCATCCGACACGGGTAAGTTGTCTAAAGAATATTGCAGCTTTGTTTAATGAATTTTGTATACATGATAGACGTTCTGCATAGTTTCGAGTGTTTCACCATTAACACGCAGTAATTCAAACTAAAATAAAATACTACCGGCGACCGGCAGAGTGGTGCCATGTAATTGGTTGTAATCGGGTGGGGCGGAAGTAGTTTAAGGTTGGACGCATCTCTCCGCATCCGCACTATCATATGAAAACACAACATAAACACATTGAAATAAATGTATTCTGCAAGACAATGGGTTTGTGTCATGTACACATTTTGTTTTCGGTCTTTCGTATTTTATTTCAAACCAACTCATCTGTGTTTCATAGGTTGTCCGCGCGTTTATATGTGATCTACCATGTGGTAATAGCATTACCAAGAAAGACTGTATATAACCAGATTATCACTTTTCAGATAGGCTTAATTTGAATTGTTTTGCGGAATACGCAAACGTGCGAAATATAAAGTTTACGGGATCGTCTATAACGTAACGGTCTTAAGGGCGTATTAAACATTTGTTACGTTTGTGTGCATTTGAACAAGGCTTTCTTTATAAACGACATACGGCCAGAATATCAAAAGACCGACTTTCGCATTTACCATTGAAATGCTCCTTTTTGGCCATGCGCGGCAAAGCAGCGGACGAAGATAATCAAACGGATTCGTTTGCGATCTTACGGATTTATTTGATCAGTTTACATGAATGCATGTACTATTCATTTCGCTGGTGGATAATGCCAAATACAAGGTATTTTAGTACTGCCATTAATGGATGACACAAACTTGTTTAGAATAGGTAAACTTATGGAAATAAACACCATTTACAAGACAACAAAGACATCAAACAGTATGGTCAAATTGTTTGACATTTTGCTGATGGTTAGCACAATAAACTCTGGGGTGTAACAACACATCAAACTATCGATGAATCGTGATAGTCGATGTCGCGATGCAATACTAACGATAGTAAATTTAACTATTGGTTGTTATCGGCCATTGCACAATGAACTATCAATAGTAACGATAGTTAGCCAAACACATCAACAGGTTGACTTGTGTCGCTGTAATACTATTCACATGCGTTATTTTGTTTTAAAAAGCATTACCTAATGTCCACCGATGCAACGTAGTAATTGCCGATCAAATCGGTATCACTCACGGATCGCCATTGTAAAACTCTAAGCGATGCGCAACCCGTTAATTTTGGCTGCAACATTTGCATGCAACATGTAGCTTACCTCCCCATCAAGTAAAACTGGAAAATAAGCTTCCATGATACTATCGTGATAGTATCGCATACCGTAATCGTAAGAGGAATTAACAGTACTTACAGCTATCGCGATATTATCGCGATAGTAAAACTATCCCCGATAGTTACCTCTAATAAATCCAACCCACAACTGCGCGCCCAGGCCTGCGTTTCTTCTTGCATTTGTGCGTATGTTTCAGACACCAAATTTCATAATGTACGATTTATTTGCGTATTAAAATATTTGGACCTAATATAAAGATATATGAATAAATTAACCTGATTTGGATTATGTTCTTTAATACATGCATACATATACATGCATACTAACATTATTACTTAGTTAGCTTCTGGTGCGATGGAGTACCAGAGGCAACCTCTGATATTTCGATACACTAAGGAGCTTGTTCTATTTGTTTTTGCAGCTGTGTTTTGGATGTGTTTACCCCAGTAGAGGTCATTTGTGTGCTAAAAATGTGCACTCTCCAGCTAGCTGATGGATAACGCCAGATGCAACGTATTATGCTACTGAATTTGTGGATAACACAAATGTGTTTAGATCGGGTAAACATTATGAAAATAAATTCCATCTACAAGAATATGAAAACAAATTGGTCAAATAGTCTGACAAATTGCAGGTGTTATTAAACAAATAAACGAACCACGTAAGTGAGCGCACATGCAATGCATTCGCTCGCCCGCATGTGCGTTCGTGCGGGCGTGTGATAAACACAATGCCATCTTCTACGATTGTTTGGTTTTTTAAATTGTAGTATAATACAATAGTATATTTACGTTTAATAAATATGTATAAATAACATAGACTGGTTTGGTTTCATTTAGCTGTCACCTTTAATTTAAATCACGTACGTGCGCAGTCACGATTCCGTTGTCGATTTGCCAACGAACTACACCTCGATGTCCACGCCATACAGAGCAGATATTTAGACACTCTGGTTAAGGCTTGATACATTTTCCGGTTCTTATTATCTTGCAAATCAGTGTAATTATTTATATTCATCAAAAATTAGCCATGTGCATCTTGGCGTTTAGTAGAATAAAATGCCACGTTGGTGAGACCAGGACAGTTTCACTAGAATAATGTCTTCCTAATGAAAATTCATTATAAAATGGAATGTGTTGTTAAATAAATGTTTTATTTTAGTACAATATAATGCCACGTTGGCTAGACAAGGACAGCTGCACTAACATAATTAGTTCATCAAGAAAATTCATCATTAAATATAATCCGTTGTTAAATATAAGTACAATATAGTGCCACGTTGGCGAGACGAGGACAGCTTCATTAAGACAATGAGTTAACAGGAACATTCATCATTCAACCGAATCCGTTGTTAAATATAAGTACAATATAATATCACATGGCGAGACGAGGACAGCTTCAATAAGATAATGAGTTCATAAGGAACATTCATCATTAAATAGAATCCGTTGTTAAATATAAGTTTTATTGTTAACATGCACAAAGCCGTCCCCGTCAACGAGTTTCCAAGGTCAACGATAAGGAGCGAAGACGGGGGTATGAGCTCATAAGAAAACGGTCACCTGCTCTGTGGCAATATAAGATTATATAAAAACTGACCCATCATGAATTCTCTCGTTTCTGGTCTGGTGGCGCCGTCGACAAAGGCCAGCTGGAATGGACAACAAATCACATTAACATGTTACTGGCAGTCACGACCATACACACGCTCAGACGCAGAGGTACACGCACAAACACACACACACACACACACACACACACACACACACACACACACACACACACACACACACACACACACACACACACACACACACACACACACACACACACCACCGAACATATATATTTATCGACGATCAAAAACGTGTTTACTGTATACCGATTTAGCATATTATCCGTGGTCACAAGCTGTAATAGAGGAAGAAGACATATAAATACTTACACATGTTGATCGTGAATTCTTCTTGCAGGCACAGGTAGCAATACAGCACAGGATGGTGAAACATATGACGATGATTAGTGGAACTGGAAACAAGGCCATTAGCACAGTGTCAGTCGAACGTAGTAGTCAAGTCAATCTATGGTTGAACCTCAAACAAATGGGCTTGTGTAAATAAAAAACATTCGCCAGATGGGGCTACGAGTCAACCCAGCCTTCCGTCCATCTCGTTCTTGAGTGTTTATATAGCGACAGCTGGTTGTTACCAATTAGATGGCCTGATATCGCGTTGGTCTCGCTCCAATAATCACCGGCCTTTGTATATTTATCACTGTTATTGTAGTGCTTGAAGTGATGTATTATGCCAACTGAATGTTGTGTTCCTCATTTCACGGGAAGGGGCGGACATGCTTGGCCATACAACTTCGAGGCTATATTTGGCGGAGATAGATCGTAGAAATTGGTGGTGCATAAAAGTTAATAAACAAGTGGAATTACAAGATTTAACAAGATTGCCATCCAGAGAATTAACTCTAGATGGCAGGTGGAAGAGGAAGCCCTTTGGCTTATCGAGAGTCCAACCCTTTTATCTACATATATCCAGCCCTTCTGAGGTATGTGTCGATTTTATTTTTAAACATATTCATTCTGTTCCATTCATTCACAGTCCTTTGTGAAAATGAGAACTTTCTTACGTCTAATCTACACTGCTCCTTTACTAATGTAACTTCATGTCCTCTAGTCTTTCTATCTTTCTTAACTGAAAAAAAACATATTTCTATGAATATTTTCATAACCATTCAATATTTTAAACACTTCTATCTGATCTCCTCTCAATCTCCTGGTCTCTAGTGTTGTTAAACCACATTCTTTTAGGCGCCTTTCATAACTAAGATCCCTCAGATTTTGTATCATTTTAGTCGCTCTCCTCTGTATTATTTCTAGCATATCTATGTCCTTCTTGCGGTATGGCCTCCACGCTTGTATACAATATTCTAAATGAGGCCTAACTATTGTTTTGTACAATGGTATTAATAGTTCCTTTTCTTTATATGCTATATTTCGCCTAATCAATCCAAGGATTTGATTTCCTTTTGAAGCTGCAATTCCACACTGCTCTGAAACCTTCATGTCAGCACTAATTGTCAGCCCTAAGTCTTTTTCTTTTACAGTAGTACTTAGTACAGTTCCCCCCATTGTATATTCTACATATTCATTCCCATGTCCTGTGTGAAGGCATTTACATTTCCCAAAATTGAACAACATTTGCCACTTTTCAGACCATTTGATCAACCTGTCAAGACCATCTTGTAAATGCTGTCTATCTCCATCATTTTTAATCCTTCTAAACACTTTTGTATCATCTGCAAATTTCAACACCTTGCTAGCTATATCATCGTCCAAATTGTTTATATATATTAAGAATAATATAGGTCCCAGTACTGATCCCTGTGGAACCCCACTCAAAACTGATTTCCAGTTTGAAGCCTCCCCATCAACAACTACACGTTGTCTTCTGTCAATCAGCCATTTTTCTATCCAGTTAATTATACCATTTCCTATGCCATGGGCCTTTAATTTAAGCAGTAATCTTTGATGTGGCACTTTGTCAAAAGCTTTTTGAAAATCTAAGTAGATGATATCTACTGGTGATCCATCATCTACCCACTTAGTGATATCTTCCAAAAAACATAACATATTTGTTAAGCATGATCTCGCTTTTAGAAACCCATGTTGAGATGGGTTTATCAAGTTATGTTTAACAATAAAATTCACCATGTGATCTTTAATTAGTTTTTCTAATAATTTACAAATCACCGATATTAAACTAACTGGTCTATAATTATTTGACTTGTTTCTCAAACCTTTTTTAAATAACGGTATAATGTTTGCTTCTTTCCATTCTAAAGGAACCACTCCCTCTTCTAATGACAAGTTGAAAGCTGTTGCAAGCGGTATGCTAATTTGTTCTACAATTTCCAATAGTAGTTTGGGTGGAATACCATACAATCCAGGTGATTTATTATCCTTCATAGCCCTTATTTTCTTAGCTACCATTTCTGGGGTTACAATTAATTGTCCTAAATAGTCTGAATCTGCCCCCTTGAACTTAGCCTCTGGTACTGGCAGTAAACTAATATCTTCCCTGGTAAATACTGAACTAAAGTACTCATTCAGGTCTTCTGCCAATAACAATCCCTCTGATATTATATTTCCAGCACTATCTTCTAGAGGACAGACCTTATCTTGAACTTTCTGTTTGCTTCGAACATACGCATAGAAACTCTTGCTGTCATGTTCTACATTACTAGCTAATTGATGTTCATAGCTTCTCTTTGAATTTCTAATTTCAGCTGTAGCTTGGTTAAGTGCTTCTTTATAACTGTTGTAATCTTCATCATTTCCAGTACATCTATATGACTTCCACATCATTTGTTTATGCTTAATTTTTTTTCTAATGGCTTCTTTCGATAAGTGTTTCTTTTTGGACTGTTTCCCTTATTTTTTGAAGGGTACAAATTTATCGACTATGCACGTAAAATGTATCTGGTTGTGATCACTACTCCCAAGTGGCTGACATATCTTGACATTGTCAACTAATTCATTCTGTGAGGACAAAACTATGTCTAACACATTCTCACCCCTGGTTGGTTCTAGCACATGTTGAGAAAGGAAAGTATCTTGAACTAAAACTAAAAACTTGTGGTCCTCACTCCCCACACTCTGTAGAGGTTTCCGTTGTATGTGCGCGTGGCTAAAATCCCCCATAATAATACAGTCCCGTTTGCTTTCTTCCCTTATAGCGTTTTGTATTTTTTCATTCTCTTCTATGCTTATGTTTGGACTTCGATAAACTAACCCAACTGTTAACGTTGAGTTTCCTGTAACTATGTTACACCAAACAGCTTCTTCGCAATCTGCTTCTCTTTCTAATTTTATTTCATAAGCCTGGATTGATTCTTCAATATATAAAATAACTCCACCTCCCTTTCTTCCTATTCTAACTTTCCTAAACATTGCATATCCTGTCAGTCCCAATTCGACATCTGATATATCGGTGGTGGTCCAGGATTCGGTTATACCTATTATGTGAGGGTCAATATCTTCTACCATAATATTCATTTCTTTTGTTTACTATACTCCTTGCGTTGAAACAAACTCATTTATATCCAGCTTCAGAAGGGTTTCCCAGACTGTTATTAGCTGATTTATTTGTGCTGTCTTTATCTATGCCTCCATTTTCAGGCTTTTCTGTGAGTCCCCCCTGCGAATCTAGTTTAAATAGATGCAACCTGTCCCACTGTCAACAGATCGCAGTAGGTTCTCTGAGAAAACTGCTGCCCCCCTTTCCACTAAGATGGAGGCCATCGCTCATATACATATCTTCCCTCCGAACAAAGTATCCCCATAAATCTGTGAATCCCCCCCTCCCTCTTCTTCACACATCTGCTCAACTAGTGCGTTGGTCGCCATCCTCTTGCATTTTCTATACGTTACCCCCCTTCCTCCCATTACTGGCAAAATTCCTGACATAGTTATCTCGTCTTCTTTACCTACCCCTCTAACTGTCTGTACTTATGTAGTATCCCAGTTGTTCCCTCCCTGTCAGCATTATAGGTTCCGACATGTACCAGTATAGACCCTCCCTTGCCATGTCCCAATACCTTCTCTACCCTGTCAGTCACATGTTCAATCCTAGCCCCCGGTAGACAAACAACGACGTCCTTCCCCTCGCTCAGTGTCTTGTCCGTCTTTCTCATAATGGAGTCGCCCTAAACACCCTCTCTTTCCTCATTGCCCCCTCAACCATTGCCTTTTAGTAGCTCCTTCTTCGGTTTGCATCTGTCTGGTTATTGTTTTTTTCCTCTGTCGTCTTCTTTCCTGTCACATTCTCTTCCGATGCATTCTTTCCTGTCGCTTTTTCTCTTGTAACCTTTCTTTCTGTCAGGGTCCCTTTTATCGACTTCTCTTCTATCACATTTGCTCTCACTTCCTTTGTCCCTTCTTCTTTCCTCCCATCTCATTTTTCTTCTCTCCTCTCCCGTCCCATCTTCCCTCCCTCCTTCTCTACGGTCACTTTCTCTCCTCTCACGTTCACGCTTGTCATGTTTTCTGTCGTCGATTTTCCAATTTCTTCCCCTTCAATCACCTTCCCTCCTCTCAATCTCCTTTCCTCAGTTTTCTTGTCACTGCTATTCTCCTTCAGTCTTGCAGTATTCTCACCTCTCTCCCTGTTTTCTCTCTCCATTCGACCTGTCTCCTTCCTAATTCCCATCTCCATTCCCCTCACAATATCTGTCAACCTAACTATCTCCTTCTGCAGACACTCCACCTTCCAACACCCAATGCACTGAAAGGTGAATCCTTCATCCATGGTTTCTGCCCATGATTTCCCACAGCCGGACAATGCAAAATCTACCCAACTGTGGCAGTGATCGCACACCAAGTGTCGCTTTGCCTTGACTTGCCTCTTGTAAGGCGCCATATCCCTATCAGAATTTATGTAATATCTTAGCTAACTTAGTCTTTATAAAGACTGTTTCCTGTGTACTACAGCACATTTTATGTTACAGATTTCAATTACACAGCCGACTATTAAATACAATTTTATAAATTAAATTAATTAAATAAAATTTTATTATATCACGAACGCTAACATTACCGGTAGTGACCTAATTGAAATACAATCAATTACGTTACGTTAGGCTGCTTTATTTATTTATTTAGGTTACGCCGCCCGACTATCGCCCTTGCTTAATTTTAACAGCAATGCTACCCATTCAAAATGTCTAGCAAGTACTGGCTTACCCAGGTATTATCTTATGTAGGTAGTTTGGTGGTTGTTACTTTATCTCCTATATATTCTACCACATAATCAGGTTTGTTAAATCTTGTTTACATCTTATCGAAGGCTAAGACTAAGTTACCCTATTAACACACACTATTCTAGGGTGTTCTAAAATACTTTAACTAACTAACTTTAATCACAATTGCTACTCAATATATGTTTACTGCAACTTTATGAATGATATTAAGGCAAGAATAATACTTATCAATCAGTAATGGTGTCACCTATTCGTACTCCTCTCTAGGTGTTGATCTTGTTGCTATTTTGTGTATGTGGATTGTCGCCGAGCTGTTAGTGTATATGTCTTTCAGGAGTTCGATGTACACGTCTTCCATCCCCTGTTCATGAAGGTAGGTCAGTACTGCTTGAGTTTCCACCGTGTCGAAAGCCTTCTCGTAGTCGACCAATGCGTGCAGAGCGGGATATTATATTCTCGGCTCTTCTCTTTCAGTTTGTTAACGACGCCTAACGATGTGGTGGGTGATTGAGAACCTATTTCTGAATCCTGTTTGCTCCCATGGTTCGTCTTCTCTAGCCTATTCGTTAATATCTTTGTGAGTAATTTGTAGATGTTTGATAACAGACTTATCGGACTGTAGTTCGTTAAGTCTTTCTTTTTTGAAGATTATCACCATCTTTGCGTTTTTCCTTGCGGTGGGTATTCGTCTTTCTGAAAAGAATTTAGTTTGCAGCTTAGCCATTGTCTTGGGGATTATATCTTATATATCTCCTGCTTTTAATGTTTAAATGTATATGTGGTCGTTGCCTGTTGTCTTCCCACTCTTCATATCTTTTAGCGCTGCTTCCACCTCCCATGGTGATGTCACTGGGATCTCTTTCAAGTCGGTGTGAATGTCGTATAGCTCAGATTTGAATACCTCTATTCGATCCATGATCATATCTTGGTCTTGTGTTTCTCTACCCTGTTGTCTAGAAGTGTAATCAGTCTGTCTCGCCCAAGTGCTTGTTTTCTTCATGCTTTCTTCAGGCATTCTGATGACATAATCGTTTCTTGTATGATCTCTTGATTGTACTTCATGATGTCCTCCTTCGCTTTCTTTTTGATAGTGTCGCATATTTCTACGTACTCGACTTGTTTTTAGGTCGCCGATATCCACCATTTCTCGTCGTTTCTTCAATAGTACATGCTTGTTAATTGCTTTGGCTACGTTTGTCGCACTTCCCTAATGGAATCGATTTCGCAGTTCGGGTTGGAATTCGATCTTTTTTTCCGATTTTTGTGGTATCTACACTCGGTGTTCTCTTGTTTATCAACTTCTTCCTTTCAGCCTTGACGTCCAGGTTGATGTTGCTCATTACCATTCTATAGTCACTTCTGATGTTGACTTGGTTGATGACAGTTACGTCAGTGACCATGTCTGGCCTGTTTGTCAGGATGTAGTCTATTCTGTTCTTCGTTTCTCTATTTGGACTTTTCCATGTTCATCTCCTCCCTGCTTTCTTCTGGAGCATGGTAATCATCTTCTCCTTGCTTTCTTTTGGAACATTGTATTCTTTCGTTTCTCACACCTAGATCAAATTTGCCTGTTGCCGTTTCCGAAATCTGTGTTTGTTTCCCTACTTACTCATTAAGGTTTCCCATCACTATCGTGTAGTGGGTTGGCTTTTCTAAGGTTTCATTCACGTCGTTGTAGAAGTTGTCTGTGTCTTCTTCTGAGTATGATGTTGTTGGTGCATATACTTGTACTACATTCAGTTTGAAGCGCTTTGTTATGCATAGAACACGTTCTGCTACTCTGGGGCTGATGCTGTTAACCCTCACTACATTGTCTTTCCTTTTCTTGTTTACGGGAAAGTCTACTCCAGCTTGGCCGTTTTTCGCCGTGGAATGGTACAGTAGATGGCCGCTTTGCAAGGTAGTGAAGCATTCCTCTCTTCTTCGGACTTCTTCGATCCCGATCACATCCCATACCTATATGGTTTCCCTCCATGTCTTCCTCCAGTTCTTGTATATGTTCCTCTCTTAGCAGTATTCTTACGTTATATGTTGCTATCTTCAGTCTACTTAACTTCTCTCGAGGTCTCTTCTTGATCCAGGGATTCTTTGCATCCCCTGCACGTACCCCTAGTTTACCCGAGCCGCCTCTTTGGTCATATACTATTTCATTGGCCTCATTGTACTTTGCATGCTGGTGTTGTTGGCCTACCCTTCCAAGATGGCCGGTGCGGGTTGGAAGGGGGCGACGTAGGGTGAACGAAATTGCCCAAGTTTCAAAACGGCAACCGAACCAGTACCGAACCACCGCCCAGCCGGCGCCAGGATTCGAACCCCGGTCCCTCTAGTCGAGAGTCCGGCATTATAACCACACGGCCACTGCGTCCCCGAACACAACTCTTGATACTACACAATTGTTTGTATCATGTCGGGTTGTTTAAAAAGTGCCTCTTATAAAACAGTCAACCAGTCTTGCGGTTGAATTAATATCCTCAAAAGTCTTATAAAAAGCACAAGACAATTTATTTACAGTCACTGTCCATTATTGCCAGAACCTTTTGGTTTAGTTTGTTTAGCCACTCCTTGAAAAGGCTTCTCACAACCAAATCTTGATACTACACAACTGTTCGGGTGTCACGTCGGATAGTTTAAGATCTGCCTCTATTAAAAGAGTCAATCAGTCTTTAATAACAGCAGTTGAATTAATATCATGAACGGCCTCGTCAAGGTGCATGCAAATTACAATTTCATCAGGTAACATACATACAATCGTGATGAAATTGACTAGGATCGTATATCTCGCAACCGAGGCATGTCGTGTTGAAAGTTCTACGACGCGACATGCTATGTGACGTGCAAGCGTCTTCTTCATTTTGGTCGTAGGAAAGTTGTAACATTGTCAGCGTCGGTAGAAGTTGTGACACTGGTCGCGTCGGTTGACGTTGTGACATCGATAATGTCAGCGGAAGTTGTGACAACGGCAGTGTCAGCGGAAGTTGTGACATCGGCAGGGATGGTAGCAGAGAGAGGCTGAAACAGGGTACGGACTCTTCTGTACCGCCTCTAGATGTGTGACGTGGAAATTTGTATAGGCACCTCTTTCAGTTTTTCTAATGGTGAGTGACACGCGATTTGTTCTCAAAGAGTCTGCATCGTTTCGTACATAACAACAAACGTGTCGGCATTCACGTCTAGGAGACTGGCTATACATCGGTCGAATAAAGTCAACCATATAGACTGACCCGTCGCTGTCTCGACAAAGAACATTCGAATAATAAAATGCATGTCAGAGGCCACGTAACAGTGTATTTCGCATTGCACTTAACCTTGCTTTCAGAGATGCCACGTCCACGTCCTCTGGTTCCGACGGGAGGGAAGAGCGGTTGGTGACCGGAATGATAGGTCGGCAACACGGTTCGTCTACGTCGCTGTCGCTGAAGTCCGCAGGAGTGTGGTACTTCGGTGGTTTCAACATGATGTTAGCCATGGTGTAGTCGTGATACGAATAACAATCCGACTGGCAGAGCGCCGCTTTTGTATATGAATAAAGGGCATGCGAGCGTGCCGTAAGGTCACGTGGGCGTGCCGAATAAGCACGGTGCCCAGAGAAGAAAGTAAATGCACGGACTGTAGAGTAGATCAGACTTGCACATGGAATACCAGTTCAAACCAGTTTGCAACAAGGCGACCAACTGAGGTAAGCGGAACTGTCGTATGTAAAGATTATAGGTACCTCGTCGAATTTTCGTTTTGGTGAGGGACACAAGAGTTCCCGTCGTAGTTATCGCTGTATCCACGACAGTGTGTTATTGACGATCACAGAGGGCCGGAAGCAAGACTCCCTCCAGATTGTGCGTCTCGCTCAGTTTCTAGGCCGACAACGTCAATATGCGTAGTTTCTCCTCAATGCGCTGCGTGGGTGTGTTCAAAGTTATGTGAATTGTGTAAGCCAATTAAAATTGGGCACATAGACTACGTCACACACATGCACCAATCAAAACCGTATTCAAGCGGTTGATATAAAAATAACTACCAATCAAAAAGTTGCTACGACAGCAGAGTTACGTCAGACTTTAATATATTGTTGCATGATTGCTATATTTAGCATCACAACGCATGTCCATTGTCGGGAATGTAACAAGTTTGTTGAAAAAATAGAGGGCACCGAGTGCATTATTTCGCGTCTTTAGCAAGACTCCTATTTTACCACGATACAAATAGGGTATCGGGGTCTAGACTTCAAGGCCTAGATATTTTGGGTTACAAAATTAGGGTTTTAAAGTTTATTGGGAATAGGGTAATGGGAAGGTGGTAGACCTGTACGGGAAACGGAAGTATGGTTAAAAAGACATCGTGAAAAATACGGTAACCGGAAGTAGTGTGATGGGAAGGTCATAGACCTGAACGGTAAGCGGAAGTAGGGATACAAAGACATCGTGAAGGTGTACGGTAATAGGAAGTAGGGTTAAGGAAAGGTCTTGAAAGTGTACGGTAACCGGAAGTAAGGTTATGGTAAGGACGTTGTTGTGTATGGTAAACGGGAGTAGGGTGATGGGAAGGATGTAGACCTGTACGGTAAACGGAAGTAGGGTTAAAAAGACATGGTGAAACTGTACGCTAGGCGGAAGTAGGATGATGGGAAGGTCGAAATCATGTATGTAAACCGGAAATGACATAATTTTTCCTATTTTTCTAGTTCACTACCTAGTCGTCATGACTTGACCTATTTTGTGGTTCTAAATGTACCCGTCAGGGCCGCTATACAGCAGATAAATGGTCGACAATCTATACGACACAACAAACGACAACATTGCGCCTGCGCAATGGTCTATTTATTGACGTCTTTGAGAGCAATTTTTATAGTAGAAAAAAATAAGAGGCACGAATATAAACAATACTGTTTCATCGTTCTCCCGCAAAGTGGCGCTTAATGTGCTAGTTACATAGTTCACCACTTATTCGCCAGGGAAGTTTATTGACATAGTTACATAGCTCACCACTTATCCTCCAGGGGCGCATATTAACATAGTTACATAGTTCACCACCTATCCGCCAAGGGACGCTGTTTGCCATTGACCTATTCGTCGGTGTGCCATTTGACCTTGACTTTTGACTTTGACCTTGACCTTTTACCTTTGACGTTTGACCTAGAAATGACGTCCTTGCACCTTGCACCGCCAGCATCCGACGATTTGTACATATATTACTAATAGCGGTAACATCTAACTTTAGTAACAACTAAAACATTGATAATTGAACATTATGTTTTCTCCGCTGTAGCTTACCTGTACGGTTACTGGGCCACCCGGAGTTATTGTTGTAATAGTAGTCAGTTCTTGTTGTAGTATTCGTTTTTGTTGACACTGTAAGAACATAACTTTAAGAGTTAGACCAAATTTATGACGTGCTATTGCGGGGCACACATAGCGTGACCTGTTTATATTTCAAACAGTGAGCATGAGCGTAGGGAGACCTGATCCATCAACAGACACGAAGAAAATTACGATCTGCCTCACTTGTTCGATGACGTCATTCAACGTCATCGGTACTGAAAAAGTCAACGTGAGATGTTAAGATGAAAGCCTTTACCAAGTTAAATACACTTTGAATTTGAAAAATGAAAGTGTTTGATTTAAAAAAGAACTATCCTGAAGAACGTTCAGTAATGCTTTGAAGTGTATTTAGCACCAGTAAATGGGACAGAATCCAACGTCATGAGCCAGACAAGATTTTATTATTAAATTGAGGGACCAATTCGCACTATGAATTTCAGTTACACCAATATCTGAGGTGTTCGAAAATGGGTGATGGACATTTCAGAAGCGTAGCTTATTACCTTTTTGTTCGCCATCTTTAAATATGCCGAGTACTCCAATACAATCTTTCTGTTATCATTAATGGCAACAAATATAGGGGAAGATCACAAGGAAAATGCAAAAAAGTATAATTTCCTTCACAATATTAATTTTACTTCAGTTATGGTAATATTTTAATGGAATAGATGATTCATTTTTTACTTTCTTGTGAAACTATATGCAATTTGGTACATTTCGGTCAGTTTCGATATCTTCTGTGCTGCTTCTTATATGTTGTAGACACATCAAAACATAAACGTACCCCATCTGGTGTCTGAAAACGGGAACATTACCATACAGATTTAATTTCCCACTTATGGCAAAACGGCTTTGCAGATGTGCATGAAATGTGTTGTGAATACGTAAACATATTACGCACTTGTAATGTCAGACACAGAACAGAATAAATAAGTTATGTATATGATTTATTAACCTAATAAAAACAAAAACTTCAGAAACCATGCCAAACATTAGCCTATACATTTTATGTATAAATTTCTGCCTTCGAATATATAAATTCACTCAAATATGTAAATCAGGTCATGTCATCGGCAATTACGTATTGTTATGCATATACTATGTTTCCAAACGTGTGGCCATGACACATGGCCCAATAATACCTTTAAATGTGACGCCGCAATAATCAAGTTTAACATCCCTGTGCATGAGCATGTGCTTCCGTAACTAGCCGCCGTTCTAGTTAACTAAAACTATTCCAAGAAATCTTGTATGTCAAGCACATTTGTATTGTTTTGAGGCGGAAGCAATAATGGTATTTTGAACTGACAAACTAATGCTGTTATTGTTCTGCCACCTCTACATACATTTCTTCGGGTCTTACTCGGTGCAAGTGAGGGCGGTTCTGCTCGCGTTACCAGATTGGCAAGTTCAATAACCCAGCGTGTTATAAATGCTGTGGGTGTTGGTGCTGTGAAGACATCCAAGCACGTCCTACTTCTGTGATTTATAAAAACTTTCACTGCAAGATTGAGGTAATCAAAATTCTGAGGCCTCTCGGGCATCGGTGCATGCTCTTATCTGGCTCTGAAAGAAATTGACACAGCGCTGCGCATTAATAAACTATCAAATGTTGACAGTGATTATGTTCTACTTCCTTCCAATGTACGTAATTCCATCCCAACAGTGTTAGCACACGACATTATCATTAGGCAAGAGGAATCGCTGAGAGGGGGAGGAACATCACATCGAGTCAATGGCATCTTTCTGCAATCAAAATTGTTGAAGTTCAAGCCGCATCAGATAACTTTTACTGTGGCTAAGATGCGATCAATCAAGCCATCCGAGAAATTGCTTCCAGTGTACAGCGTGGGAAAAAAGAAGGTCCACCTAAGTCAAACCACCTGATTTATCTGGACCTCTTGCAGATGCAGCGTTAACAGCACAGTGGAGTAACCACGTGTGGGTGGGACTTGTTTGCTGGAACCATCATGTGTAGGTGTGCCCACTATCAACATGCGACAGAAATATCCACTGTCGAAGAAGTGTTACGCAACACCTTGTACGAATATTACAAAAGAAATTGTCAACAAGGATACACAAACAGGAGGAGGAACCATGCTTCAGCCTCACGCCTGGGAAGAGTTGCGCTACTACTTTCCAGCAGAACAAAGTGCTGTTGAAATGAAGCAATTGTGTGAGACTTTCTTTGTCCAGGATCCAACACCGATCGAATCAGATGTTGATCTACTGAAGAACCACTAGGCAAAGTGTTTGGCCAATCTTGTCATCTCTACAAGTGTAGCTGCCACACCTGATGTATTCGGCGATCCCCTGCACGCACAGCAAAAGTAGGAACAAGTGTACTAGGTGTTTCTGGAACAACGAGTTCAGGAAGGCATAGGTTTATACGACCCTATGAAGACAATGAACTTGAAAACATTTGGTGAATGATAGGAGAAATTAGTGATTGGGTGAAATAAAGAAGTAATCTTTAAGACTGACAGGAGGTTTTTCTGCATCGTGAAACTGATTGCAAAAATAGGATGCACACTTTGTTTTCTCAATCTCGTGGGCTGTATCTATTGACATTGGCGGAAGCATGAAGAAAACTAGCGAGCTGCTCTTGCACTGTACTTAGAAAATATGGTGGACCAGCCAGATGATGGTCCCGATTGATGCAACGGCTCTCATACAGAAGCTAAACGGAGAACTTTACGCTTTTGATGAATTATCTAACCAGATCATTTAATCATCGTTGTACGCTGATAAAGGACGAGATCGCATTGGTGTGATATTTGGGACAAGTCGATCAATCCGCTGAGCATGTGAACCACGGGGTCAATGTCCATTTGCTTCTATGTGCACTATAATGCTGCAGTGAATTATCAGCCTTTTGTCCCTCCTGCAATTGTACATATAATTTTTTACTATTTCTTCTGTTATTTTAGTCCAATGTGATATGGCCAAATGGGTTATTTTTTCTGAATGGAAAGTATCCTCGTAGGAAATGTTGATATACTGTTGGACATTTGTTTTCATGCTGTGTACATCAGTGCATAATACACATGTCAGTTCCTTGTCTAGTTCATCTTGTCCAAATCGAGGCACCAGGGAAACATGTGTTGGATGCATGCCATGAAGATTCGAGTTGCCCTCCCTGTCACCTCACAACAGCCCAAGTAGGATGCAAACCATGTAGATGTACGTTATCCAGAACCGTGCCAAACATCCACGATGTTGACGCAGAACATCCAGACAGGCCACGAACAAGTCCAGTATCTTTGTATATGAAACACTGATCACGCCAGCAACAATAGTTTCCTGACTGGTTTTCATAATAATACTCTGCAATATGTGGAGGAATTATTAAACTTGACACAGTCGTCAGGATAATCCAACTCCACCCATTTCTATTCAAGGATCCTTTCCAAGCGAGCTACATCAAAGCTTCATATGCACGCTAGTAGAGACGAACGGTATTGTATTGTTTGCCTAGCAAACCCTTGTTAACAGAGCCCTCGGCAATAATGTCGGATTCTTCCGCCAGATCACAACGTCCCGCATCTCCGAACATTTTCCCAATGCTGGACATAAAGTTGCATAAGGTGTAGAAATTGTCCACCATGAGAACAATCCTCCGGTACTGGTCGGGATGCTTCCATGCTATTTAGTGGCCTTTGCGAACAGAGCAAAACTGTGCAAAGTTTTCAAACTGAATGAGGGCATTATGTCCAAGGTGTTGCGAAACATTTCTTGGACAGTGGACAACGTTGCATTGTGCAAGTAGTCCAAAACATTTTCCGCGTCAATGTGTTCATATGAGATTATGTTGAATGCCGTCCAAGAGCTGATTTTCTGATCGGACGGTTACAGCAAATGAGTGAATACTCACACTTGGCTACTAAGTTCAGCTGTTGATGCTGAATTTGCATTAGGTCCAGAAAAATTAACTGGTTATATTGTAGGTGGGCCTTCTCTTTTCCCAACGCTGTACACTGGGAACAACCTCTCGGATAGCTAGTTATGTCGCTTCTTCTCTGTTTTAGCAACATTAAAAGTCAGCAGTAATAACATCATGGGTTATTGACCACGCTAACCTGTTAACGCGAGCAGAACCGCCCTCACTTGCACAGAGGAAATCCCGAAGAAATGTATGTAGAAACGGCAGAACAGTAACATAATTAGTCTGTCAGTTCAAAATATCATTACCTCTGCCTCAAGATAATTCAAGGCATTCTCTCTGTATTTTACATACACGATTTTTGGAATATATTTCAGTTAACAAGAAATCACGCTTAGTTACCTGGTGTAACAGCTGGACGGAAACACATGCTAAAGCAAAGGGCTTTTAAAATTAACTAGCGAAAACTACTAAGATGCCTTAGTAGTTTACAGTGGTGATAGTAATATTTACCAAATGCTAGAAACCACAATGCATCGTTATATTAAAAAAACCATAACGCGCTCGTAGATAAGTGTCTATTCGTAGCGTGTTTAAAAATGACACGAAAGTCAGAGAGAATTGTGAAGTTCACGTCCATCAATAGGCCATACTCGCGATAGTGTAGAATAATGTTCATATTACTATGCTAGGGTAAACTTAAGCATGTTGTGCCAGCGTCTACTTCACGATGCCAAGTCCATCAGGCAGGGACCATTTTCCACAAGTATTTGCCACGAGCGCATGGTTCATACGATTGTTAAATAATATTACGTGCACATTACGTTTTACATTCCGCACAACTGGTTTATCCCATAAAAAGTGAGAATCTTGACACATATTATGAAAAATATATAGGTCCTATTCTACGGGTCGTAAATTAATCTTAGACAGTTTGGCGTTCGAAGTTCAAGCCGTCTAAGAAGAAAAAAATAACCTACCACATACGCAAGCTGGATTATAATTAGATCACTGCCGCATCACCATTAAAGGTATTATTGGACCATGTTCTAAGGCCACAGAAACAGAGATTATGTGCATAGCAGAACGTAACTGCCGATCATAAATCGTATGCATAACTTATTTATTATGTGCCTGACATTACAATATACAAAATTTCATGAAAATCTGCCACGCCATTTTGTCGTAAGAAGGAAATGAAGTCTGTATGGTAATGTTCCCGTTTTCAGACACCGGATAGTAAAAAATGAATCATCTATTCCATTAAAACATTACCAAAACTGAAGTAAAATAAATATTGTGTTTTTTGTGCATTTTCCTTGTGATTTCCCCCTATATTTTTGTCAATAATGATAACAGAAAGATTGTATGAGTATTGGCATACTGGGCATTTTATTACGAACAACTTTCTTTGGTACAACTTTAAGATCAATCAGTAGATTTGGCTGTAGGACACGACTTTTGAATAGCTCGACTTCCGCTTGAAAATAAAATGGCAGTCATGTTTAAAGATGGCAAACAAAAAGACACCTCAGATAGTGGTGTAACTGGAAATCATAGTGGGAATTAGTCCTTCAATTTGAGAATCAATTTCACAATTTGCAGGCTTGGCTCATGGACTACTAATACGTAACTGATAATCTTGTATCACTTCAGATTTTCCGGAATCTTATGAAATGTGCATAATTATTGTGTTTAAAAACGACCGACACAGTTAAGCTTCCTGAAGATAAATGAGGCATAAATTGATTTTCGTTTTGATGACACTGCAGCAGGGTATTCGCTAGAAATTTGACGGCAAACCATTTATTAGCGCCTACTTAGTGTTATGCTGATTGGCATCACATTCGCGTGAACAAAAGCTAAGATATACTGTGGCTATGCTAGAACAGACGCATAATTAAATGCATTGCACAATAAAGAGTTTAGAAGAACGGTGACTAACAAACGATCACAATCAGCCAATTGCACGAACGATAGCGCCGCACTTTGATTAACGTCGTCTGGAATGACTGCTGTAAGTTCAGAAATACAGAATTTTGTATACTGACCCAGAGTGGGAACAAACAAACAGAATTGGTAACGACGTTTTCTGGCCAACAATGGCGCTGTTCGTGAAATTTGGTAGCTGCGTGTTCGACATTTTGTTTAATTAACCATTGACGTTAAACTGTGATAGTTGCAATGGGTTAGTTTGTAATAACTTTTATGACACAAATAAGTTGACTTTTGTTTCCTTTAATATTTACACGTTATCGCGGCTTCGAATTTATGTCTAGACGTTTGCATTGGTATTCCTATAACGTATTAGATACTTACTGTATTGGCAACACTTGCCATGTCTGTTAGCATTGCAAACACAAAGATCGCCTGATTTTTCACCAAATACGCAATTCAGAGTGCACGGGACGCTGTTGCGGGCGTTGCTTCGGGAGCGTCCACAGCGACGCAGACATAGCCACTCTGCCTTCCACATCCCGCAGCATAATTCTCGCCTCCTGCTGTGGTATCCACCGCACGTATCGTCGTCACAAGAATTCCAGCTTCCCCATGGCGCCCATTCACACAAACTAAAGAATACAAACACGATTACGTTATGTAAGTATATCATAGCCAACCACAGTCACCACAGGCGGCTACGAAGGGGGGCGAGAGTGGGGGGGAGGCTGGAGGCATGTGCCGCATTAGGCCTTTGGAATTTGCTTAGGAATGTGCCCGCGTTAGCGTAACGTTCCTCATGACTTCCATGTGTTCGTATTTTTGGCAAGACGTTTAGGTATGTTGGCGAGCTTCGGGGGGATGTAATTTGAGGTTTTTGGAGAGCCCCAATTGTTGGTATTTTGTGAGTCTCTGTGTTGTTGTTTTGGCGAGCCCAAAGGGGTGCAAATGGAATGTTTGGGCCCCGTAGATTACCCTGTCTGGATAAGCCCCTGGTCATGGATGCATGGCAACGAAGAGCGGCACTTACTGGCGCAGATAAATGGAATGTGATCGTCACGGAAGGTGTGATAAATTATAAACCGATACTCTGAAAAATAGTAGTCTTTCAATGCAACGAAAGTAGCAGAGTCCGGTATAAACATATGCTTAATCAAGTATTTCAAAATGAAACTCTGTTCTTGGAACACCAGCGTCAGACATGATTGTAGTTGTCAATAACCTGTTGCATTTGGTAAATGGGTATGAAATACTGTTTAAACTATATGTTATGTGATTAGACATATGTTAATTAATTTAATTAACCAGAGGACAGGATATACATAGTTGGAATTGTGACTGAAAAGACCTCGTGGCAGCCGTGTTTAAGTAGTTGTTATCTTTAATAGGAATCACATTTAGGTAGTATTAAAATGAACAACAAATGTAGACAATAGCAGTAAATTAGAGTGCTTGCTGAATAGTATTCTGCCGATTTGCGTTCGTGGCATGCGCCTCCCCTATTGTGCTTGAAAGAAAAAGGGGCTCGTGTAGAATCCGGGCCGACGTCGATTTCTCCATTTTACATATAACTACATGTTTCTTTGCGTAGCACTTGATACCTCGAAGCTATTATTCCATCATTACATATAAATTTATGCACATAGTTTTTTAAATATAGCCATTGGGGCACTTTTGAAGTCCAAATAGTGCACTGATTTACATCAACGTGCGTTGTAATATCGCGTATCGCATACGCGCATACGCGCATACGCACACACACACACACACACACACACACACACACACACACACACACACACACACACACACACACACACACACACACACACACACACACACACACACACACACACACACACACACACACACATTCACGTACATACGTACATACATATGTACATACATACGAACATACATTCGTACATGCATACATGCATACGTGCATGCGTACACACATACATACGTACATACATACATACATACGTACATACATACGTACATACATACGTATATACAAACATATAAAAAACTGTTTTATATTATAGATGTACGTACGTACATCTATATTTTAAAAAACAGTTTGTTCTCTGTTTGTATGTGTAATCACATCTCCGTGAGTTTCACATCTATCGGGCAGAAATTGTGCATGTGATCTGCCGGGTCCATTGACATGGTACATATATTTAAACAGTTTCGAAATTCGTCCGTGAGGGTGGAGAACTTGGAGGCTCAATGTTTCAAAAGCCTGTATGTGGAGTTCCAGCCGCCCGAATTTTATGTTTTTTTAATATCATCGTAAATAAAATTATGCCATCTACAAATATGTCGCTGCATGTATGCAGACATTTTAAATAGCTTTTAAGTTATTGACGTTTGAAAATCCTCAGCGCTTAACATGCACCAGGTCTGTCGTTGGTCACGTAAGCATTTTGCCGCATTAGCTACTTCTGGCAAACAACACACTGCAACAATTCCGCAGAGTTCCAGCCACGGAATTTAATGTTTTTCTATATCATTGTACAGGTAATTATTCCATGTACAAATATATCACTGTGTGTAAACCGACGTATTAGTTTTTATGTTATTAACGTTACAAAATCCCGGACGCGTAACCTAGCTGCCTGTTGCTTATTACGTCAGATACACGGTTGAGTGCGTGCGATTTCTGGCAATAGATTGTCCTAACAACTTGACCGCCGGGTAACTCAGCTAATGCATACGTACGTATATACGTACATACGTTCATGCGTTTATACATATACACGTGTACATACGTACGTGCAGTTTGCTTCTGCCGAATGAAACTGGAGCATCACCAGTAGTATCATGGTAGCGTTAAGAAGAAACAAAAACGTCATATTCTCGGAGAGTACTGAAACAGCAAATGATATATATATATATATATATATACATACATTAGGTAGAAACTGAGTTAATATAACTAAAAACCCAAATTTTTCAAATCCCTATAATCGTTTTGAGGGGGGGTCAGATTTCATTCGCCGTCGTGGTTTGAGTGATCTCGAGCTCCGGTTTATATTGTCTTTTGTGTTTGTGGGACTGTGGTTGTTGTTTCAATGTGATTTTTAAACTGTTTCGTCATGATGTGGGACGCTTTCATGTTTTGGACATTGTATGCCCCTCCACCTCTCCGTTTACTGATTCTGTGCGCCTTGTTTACTACAAGGCTTGCTGTGTTGACCAGTTGGACTCCGCCATGACATGAGACATGAGACATGACAACCTGCGGGTGGAACGAATTTTGAGCCAGTGTGTGCGAAATCAACGTCGTGAGTTAGAACATGAACATTTACAGCACGAACGCACTCAACTCCATGCAGTGGCATCGTGACGCCTGACCGCAGATATGACGTCATGCCCCGAAATAGTACAGCGGCTAAGGGACATGTTTTTGCACTTTTTGACAAAAGCATGAAAATTGGTACACGTATAGATTACGATATATAGAATCATTTCAAGCTAGGTACCCATCGCTATCAACATGGTACTAACCGCCATCTTGATTTTAAAAATGGCCGCCACGGAAATCCATTATCCAGTTATATAATAATAATAATAAAACTTTATTTTGACACCGTCACATCCGGGACGGTTGCCCCGTTCACGGGTGTGTACAAACATTAAAATACAAACTAGCTTAAAATTATAATTAGTACAGATAAATAATAAAATAATAATAACGATCGGTTATAGATTAAAACATGTTAAAACTGTAAAGTGTTCCTCTGTGTAAATTATTTTAAATATATATTTACAAATTAAACTGCATTTGTTAAAAGTAATATTAATTATGAAATATAAAAAACACTAATACCATGAATACTACAATGATAATCAATAATGAATACTACAATGATAATCAATAATTAATACTAGTCAGTCATGTAAAATCCATTAAGTGGAGAAGAACAATGTCTTTAGTTGTTTCTTAAATTGAGGGAGATTGCCGTTGTTGAGCATGTTCATGGAAAGTTTATTCCACAGAGTGGGGCCAGCACAAGCAAATGCACGGCGGCCGAAACGTTCTAAGTTCACTCTAGGAACTTGCAAGAGTAACCCGCTTTCAGAGCGCAGGGAACGGCGTGGTGTATATTGGTGCAATAGTGCCTGCGTACCATCGTATAATGCCCTGTGCACAAGGACGTGTATCTTAAACTCAATACGCCTCCTAACAGGCAATCAGTGTAATTTCCGGAATATTGTCGTCATGGACTGCCGATCGCCCCGCCGAATCTGTATAACAATTCGAGCCGCAGATCGTTGAACCTTTTCCAGACGGTGTAGGTGACGATCGTTTATTCCGAAATGCATCGCATTACCATAGTCAAGTCGCGATGTCACTAGTCCGTGGACCAGTCTCTAGCATGCACTGGTCCCTACTTGTGTCGCCATCAATAACGATGAATCCAAGATCTCGGATAACGGAGGAGGTGCATCTGTACATTACGTTGACCGATCAATCTTGATCATTAAACAACGGTTGGTTTATTGTTGGAAGAAACAACAGAAAAAGGAAATTTACAAAAGACCAAAAGTATGAGAGAAGAGAGAAAAGATATATAGAATTGCCGTTGTCTTTTTCAGGTATCAGGTCTAGGCCAATTCGGCAACTATTGCGGTCCCCGGAGTTAAACTTCGGCCGACACAGCCCTAATTTACCATAATTCGGACAAGGACAAAAACAAATAAATCAGAAGGAAAGCTGGGCAAGCTCCCTTTGGAAAATACCCAAACTGGGAGCCTCAGCAACACGTGCTGGCAAGGAGTTCCACACAGGAATGACCCTAGGGAAAAACTAAATTTAAATACATCTGTGCGTGCAGGAAGCTGACAGAACTTCAGGGAATGATTGGATCTAGTTCTTGATGAGGCAAGGGAGAGGTAGGGTTGGGGGTCGATATCAACATTGGTGTGGATGAACTTGAAAAGCATGGTCAATTGTGTCTTGGTGCGTCTTGATGCCAGAGACTTCCACTGCAGATCATCTAGCATGGAAGTTACACTGTTGGTGTTATGATATATGTTGGTGACATATATCGCGGCCTTCCTTTGCACAGCTTCAACTTTATTTACCTGGTTCTGATGATGAGGATTCCAGATGGCACTACAATATTCAATGTGGGGTCTTACCAGGGCTTTGTAGGCATCAGTTTTGGTGTCTTCGCTGGCCGACTTCAAATTCCGCTTAAGGAAACCCAGCATGCCATGTGCTTTCTTTGTTGATTGTTCAGTGTGTCGTTTCCAAGAGAGGTCTCTTTGCAGATCAACGCCTAAGTACTTTGAGCAGGTGGAGACTTCTAAAGTATGGCCCTTAAGTTGGTAATTAAAGGACTTGGGTTTCCTAGATCTTGTGCAGGTCATGATGTTACATTTTTGTTGATGAAAATCCATGCTCCTCTTCTTCTCCCAGCATGTTAGGGTGGATAGGTCTTCCTGGCAGTCGTCCATAGATCTAATTTCCCTGTAGATGATGCAGTCGTCAGCAAATAGACGAGTGCTGGAGTGAAGGTTATTAGGTAGATCGTTGATAAACAGGAGGAACAGGTTTCACAGCTTCTCTCTGCCCTAAAACCATGTTGGCAGTCAGTGAAGATTTTATGTTCTTCTTCGTTGTGCTCCTGCAGTTTACAGCAGAGACTGGTTAAGGAAACTGGTCTGTAGATGGCGGCAATGTTTCTATCTCAACGAACTGGCCACATATGTTGACGCGGCTTAACGATATAGGAGTATGCAGACTTGGCGAACGGATGACAATGGCTTCGGATTTGGTGTCGTTTATCACGAGTCCGTTGTCATGGAGCCATATGTTCACTTCCTGTATGCAGGCCTCCAAACGTGCAAGGGCTTGTGTGTGGTCGGTTGGTGGGAAAGTGATGTAGAGTTGAGTGTCGTCTGCATATAGGTGGTGTTGAATGTTGTGCCATTGTAGAAGTTTGGTTAAAAGTGCGATGTACGCGTTAAAAAGTATCGGTCCCATGACAGACCCTTGCGGCACTCCTGTCATTATGGTGTTTATTTCCGACACGCCATTCTTTACACGTACTGCATATGTTCGATCACACAGGTAAGATGTCAGCCAGGCAAAGGACGTCGCCAGATAACCCGAAGCCACGCAACCGTCGCAGCAGTATGGTATGATCGATGGTGTCGAAAGTCGCAGTAAGATCCAGTAGCACTAGGAGCACACCCCGGTGACTATCAATCGATTGTGCAACGTCGTTGAGTATACGCTCCATGAAGTGTTGTAATTGGTGGGCAACGAAGCGCTCAGTCGTCTTCGCCACAAACGTGATGTTCGAGATTGGGCGGTATTTGGTGAGTACGATGGCGTCAAACAGCATGCTTCATAGATGGAGGAACCACAACATATATAACATATTAAAGTAATTAACAATCTGACTTTGCATGTTTGATTATATCTAAAGTTGTTAACATGATGTGTATACGTAATCTTACTGAAAAAGCTGAATGAAGCCAGTGTAATTGATTGTGATGTTTTTACGACACTGGGTGTTAGTATGAGCTATTGTTTAAACTGCTCAAGTAACATGAAAGCCTGCAGCTGTGAGTGGAAGCTGCAGGAGGTACAACTATTCTTCAATACACAACCAGCCAACTGATGTGAGAGGAAACTTCCAGTCAGGTCTGGGTGATTGTTTGAACAGACCAGATGTCTACAGTCAGTGAATATACAAAACTGTTAGACTGAGTAGTGAGGTACAAGTGTATTATGTAAGAGGACTGAGACAGCTTTTATCATCCATGCAGTATGGCAAAACGTTTGTGGTAGAAAATAAACAAGTAACTGACGTATTATGATTTATTGCGTTGTTTAGTTAAACAAAGACTGTCAAAATGTACACACTGTCACTAACATTTAATATATCTGCATACATGTATGGCCTTCGTACATGTAGGCCTATTAGAAGAAGAAGAATTTGTTTTATTTGACCCATACATTTAAAATAATACACACAATACATCCATATCCAAAAAATAATAATACAAATATATAACCTTATAGTAAACATGGCATAATGTATGATAAATAACGAAAGGTAAGGTCAGGAGACTCCTTTAAGACTATGGTAGTCGCTAACGAGGAGCCACCTTTTGTAATAAAACCTTAACTGAATCAATACATCACCTAATCAAATTCTTCCAGAATAAGAAGAAAACAACTATAATATGTACGCATGTGTGTAGTGTGAGCAAGCCTACATGATTGTTGAGTTTGTCGTTTAGGCACTGTTTTGTACTGTATCAAGTTGACAGGTGGTTGTCAGTTCTTAATTTTGCATACATATATAACAATTTTGCCTGGTGCATGTTACTTGATAGTTTTGTAAAAATAAAGATTAACATACTTGTCAAATCCTTGTGAACTGTTTGTACTAAGCTTTTCTTTGACAATATCAGGAATGTTATTAAGTAAAAGTGGCAAATTATGCCTAAGGAATTTCTTAGCAAATTCATGTTTAATTTTATAAGTGTATATTTTATTCTTGACTCTTGTATCGTAATTATGTACCTCATAGTTAAACATTATCCTCCAGTTTTGTAAATAAACTGGTAAGTCATTGTGTAAATATTTATAGTAAAATTTTAATTGTTGTAATTTAAGAATGTCATCTACTTTTAACAAGTTGAGTTTTTTGTGTAGTGGTTCTGTGTGGGAAGTATAGTTACTTAAGGTAATAATTCTCAGGTTTTTTTGAAGTTTTATTATTCTATTTGATTGAAAGCCCCATGCCATGATGCAATAATTAATGTGTGGCACTATTAAAGAATTATATAATATTATTTTAATATGAAGAGGTAACACATGTTTAAATTTAGTTAAAATGCCAATTTTATTTTAACAAGCATTTGATATTTTTCAGTGTGCTTTATCCAGTTTATATTTGTATCTATAATTAAACCCAAACAATTAAATTATTTGACTTGTTCAATATTTACATTGTCTATCTTCAGAGTAAGTGTCTGTATATTTTTCTTTGCCTTTTGAAATGTCATGTATTTCGATTTTGCTATGTTTAGCGATAATTTATTTATTTTCAGCCATTCATTTATTTTTAAAAGTTCTTCATTTATTAAGGATTCAAAATTTTCGTCATGTATGTTATCGCTGAAAATGTTTAGTGTACTTGATAGAGTTGTATCACCAGCATACATTATGAAATTAAACATTTTACTGGCTTGTGCAAAATCATTGATATATATGATGATGTCCTAAGATTGAACCTTGTGGTACACCTGTTGTTATTGATAACATATTTGATTTTAGATTGTCAATTTCCGTATATTGTTTACGATTTGTTAGGTAACTGCTGGATAAGTTCAGATGTGTTCCATGTATACCATAATATTTCAATTTGTCAATTAAAATTAAATGGTCAATGGTATCAAAGGCTTTGGAAAGATCTAGGTAAATATTAATGGGTATTTCATCCTTATCCAGTTTGGTTATTATTCTATCTATTAATTCTAGTGCTGCGTATTCAGTTGAATGTTTAGGTCGGAATCCATACTGATGGTAAAAAAAAGCTTAGAGTTTTTTTAAATGAGATGATAATTGGTCAAAAATAATTTTTTCAAGTACTTTTGAAATAGCTGGTAGAAGAGATATGGGTCTATAATTATTGAATATTGCTGGCTAACCTTTTTAATGGGAATTATCTTAGCAATTTTTAGTTTATCAGGGAATATTCCTGTGGTTAATACTTGATTTGTTAATAAAGTTAAAGATTTGGTTAGTGCAGGTTCAAGCATTTTTAGCAGTTTGGTAGATAGACCATCACATCCACAGCTACTTTTGTTGGGTAAATTAATTATTGTTCTCTTTATCTTCTTCAACATATTTAAATGTAAAATTACAGTTTACTATTTTATTTCGATAATATGAATGATCATGAATGTCTTTGTATTTAATATCATTAGCCAGATTACTACCTATATTGGTAAATAATGTATTGAATTTATTTGCAATTTATAATTTGTCTGCCACAATAGAATCAGATTCTTTAAAATATTTTGGACATGATTTATTAATTTTATGTTTAGACAGGATTTCATTTATAGTTTTCCAAGTGTTTTTTATATCAAATTTAAATTGATTAAAACATTTGTCAAAATATGATTGCTTTGCTTTGCGAAAACACCTTTTCAAAATACTATTGTATGTTTTTAGATTAATCAATAATACGCCATATTCAGAAGATTCAGGGTTTGTGATTTTTAATTGTTTGTAAAGTTTGTCTCTGTATCGTATTAAGGTTAGCAAGCCTTGGGTTAGCCATGTAGATTTTTTATGTTTATATTTATAAAATTTCACTAATTTGCTAGTCATATATTTATTTTTAGCTTGATTTATTTCATTGATGATAATGTTATTATTATGGTTTGGATCAGCAATTGAACTTGTATCTAATTTTGTAACTATTTCAGAAGAGATTATATCATTTCTGACTTTTAACATAGCCTCTTTATTTTGTACATTAACTCGTATAAATTGTGTAGTGTGTTCCTCTTTTAGAGCAGTGTTCATAAGCATAAAATATGGTTGATGATCAGAAAATTTTTTAATTAATATTCTGGATGTACTTTGCAAAGTATGCTTTGTTAATTTACAAAACAAATTATCAATAAGTGTACCTGTACATGTTGTGAACCTTGTAGGAAGAGTAATTTGGGGGAAGAGACTAAATGAAGTTAACATGTCAAAGAATGTGCTACATTGTTGTTGCTCGTTTATTTTTAGCACATCTATATTGTAGTACCCTGCAAGAATAGGTTTCTCGTTTTGATGATGTTGAATAGATAGATTAACCACCCTAACTTCCCGAAGTCTAAGAAAAAGAAATTTTTCTAAGACATATCAACCCGGCCTTTGACCAACCATGAATGACAGGCAGTTAACTTAAATGATTCAAACTTACATTCAAAGAAAAATATACAATAAAAATGTATTAGCTATTATACACTGTTGAGGTTCAAACAAGTGAACACTCACTTTGGCTGTGACACAGAAGTCTTCTTTCACGCACACCTGTTTTTCCCGGACCCATCTGCACACAAATTGATTGTACGCATCCAATCCTTTGTAGGCCAGCACTTCCTCCATTGTATATGGACTCGGTGAAAAGACGAAGTAGTTCATGATGTCGAAATATGTGGTCGACGGCAGACGCGTCACATCATCGGTCCAATCTGACCGGTCAAATGTGTACGGATCTTCGTTTCCTATCAGCCTTAATTTATCATCGTATCGCACTCTTTCAGCACTATCCAAAGTATCATGATAACTTGAAGCTATGACACTCTGCTTGCTGGCTGCCATGTCATGGAAATGATATAATTTAATTTATATGTATAATAAATAAACGGTTGACACGCACGAGTCGTAACACACGGTTTGTTGTTGCGGTTGTTATCGCCAACATGGCCGCACATCCGGGGACTAGCGGATATCGTGACGTCAGTGCATACCCTCTACAGAGATATCACATACGGGGTCATGTTCTAGTTAGACTTCCTGTTGGTTGCACAGGAATAAAACTGCAGTGAGAATGATTTTTTTATACTAAATTCACATGCTGTGGCATAAGTGCATTTGAGTAGGGAGATTCATGTCTGATTGTAGAAGGTGTTGACTGTAAAATGGTGGATTTCTAGTTGATTTGAATAAGCGGAAGGATATTTGGCAATCATTTGCGTGTGTGACCTGTTTGCGGAGTAATTCTTGCCGGCATTTGTAAATATTAACGGGTGTCACACATACAGGCATTTTACGAGAGCTGGAAGTATGCTTTTTTTTATCCATCAGCATGTCAGTGAGATGATGATAACAGCAGGTGAGAAGTTTAAGACATTTTATAGGTCACGTTTTCTTATAATCAGACAAAACGTTAACATGGTCGCCTATGGGAAAACCAACAGTGTACTGACCCCATACACTGGCGTATTAGTGAGGCTACTGTCTGAACCCATTGTACAATTTTAACACTGATTAACTGAAGTCAGTTAATAGTCTGTATGATATAATTATTACGATGAAAAGTCGATGCTGTGCAGTGTACGCACTGGCTTTGCAGTGGCTTGTTCCCGTGCATTAGCATGGTTGTCATTGGCCTATATAGCCTTTGCTGTATACATAAAGTGGGTCATCAGATAGCTGCTTAGCGATCTCGTTCAACTAGCGTGTTCTATTTATATATGTGCCCCCAGAGCCATCCCGCCTATAATCAGGCCACCTGAACTCATACACCGACACAGCGCCACGTCGAGGCAGGTCGTATGCCATATGTCTCACCTGTTCCAACAGAAGGGTGGAGTATCCCCGCCATGCCAGGCTGTACGCAGTCGCTGAACCGACGATTGCTGCACCTATGACGATCGAGTCGTACTGCGCCATTTCTCCAGTCGCCATACCCCGGTCACATGACACTCGAACCTCTTGTCAAAAAGTGTGCACAGGAGTCAGGTTTCCCAACTATTTCTCCAGGGGCGCTCCACAGACTATGTGTGCCTGGTTAAAAGTGGCGCTATAGGGTGTAACATACATCCACCGTGTTAGATAAACTGATTATACTATATTAGACTATAAAATTATAACAAAATTAATAAGTTAATAATTCTTAATAAGTAAATAATAATTAGTTAGCTCATCCACCTGTGTATACATTCTGCTGTTTCACTCTGATTGCATGGCAATCATGACTAGCATTCGAATAATGAATACAGTGGTCAAACATTTGAGTTAGACATCTGAAAGGAAACTGATTCACGCCTCGTGAGTAACGGAGTGTCTAATCTTAGCTTTCGGATAATACAATGGTCAGCCATTAATTAATGACTGATACATCTGAAAAGGAACTACAGTAGGTCTACGTGTGAGTCGGGATCTGTGTACGTGACTACCAGCACAGGGAAATCAAACAGTTCTGTATAAATAGAGAATCATTTTCGGTTTATAGTGTATTCAGAATCTGAGATTCTGTCAAATTCTACTCTGTGCGTATTTGCTGTTGCAATGATTAAAGACATTATACATACGTTGTAAGGCGAACCTGGTCTTCTGTGTTATTTATATGTACGTCGTCCTTATGGATCAACCTTGTACTTAACCACAAGGTGTTAGCTAAGCATGCTGAACAAAGTAGACATGTAAGGCCAATCACCCTGGGTACAAACGGGTTGGCCTGGGGACTGGCTGGATATCTATGATATTGATGGTGAACAGTGGGCTCAGGGCCAGAGGATATATATATATATATATTCGGTGGATGAATGGGTGACCACGGGCAGCAATGCAGCTGGTTGGTGATGACTTCAACACACAAGATAGAGCACAAAAGCGAAGGTGATTGTGGACGTGTTTGCTGTGAGCGCAACGTTGTAATGAAGGACAGCTGTATTTCCCCGCGGAATAATATAAGTGTTAAATTTCACTGGTTGGCTTACTGTCACCCATTAGTGCCTCTAATAGTTGGTCTAAATTTTACACATATTCACCACTCGCACCCAAGCACGCATGAACGCGCGCACACACGCATACACTCACGCATATGCGCATGCGCGCGCACACACACTCACGCGCACGCGGACAGACCCACGCTCACAAACAGACACACGCACTCCGAACGTACGTAAGCACGTACAATATATAATATATATATATTACATATAATATATATGTATATATATATATATTACATATAATATATATATATATATATTACATATAATATATATATATATATATTATGTATGTCTGTCTGTCTGTCTGTCTGTCTGTCTGTCTGTCTGTCTGTCTGTCTGACTGTGTGTCTGTCTGTCTGTCTGTCTGTCTGTCTGTCTGTCTGTCTGTCTGTCTGTCTGTCTGTCTGTCTGTCTGTCTGTCTGTCTGTCTGTATGTATGTCTGTCTGTCTGTCTGTCTGTCTGTCTGTCTGTATGTCTGTCTGTCTGTCTGTCTGTTCACATAAATTAAATACACAGCACTTAACACGTTCAAAATATTTCAAACATTTGAGAACAATTAAGGAACCCCCCTTTCCAGAACCATTCATTTGAACCATCCACTTTGATGAACCTCTTCACTTATAAATGTAATAAATATAAAAATAAATAACTTTAAGATTATTTCCACGGTTTCGGATAACACGTTCTCATGACGAAAGATTCCGCCCCAACTCTCGCCACTGTACACGGTCGATTGCTCGCAGAGCGTCGACGTCGGCGGGGCAACGTAGTATACGACAGATGCGTCGCAGGTCCGCGCTCAACGCCGTTGGCAGGGTCGTCTGCGGTCGATCCTTGTATGTCGTAACACCTGTTAGCTGTAGATCGCTCGCTGGGTGGGTGCATCGAGTGGCATACGGAGCCCGTGCCCGAATAGACTCCATATTGCAACTATGACGGCTTCGCTGATGGGACGGTGTCGACAACGATGGTATAATGTTTCTTTCGGGGTGCGGTAGTAAGTAAGTAAGTAAGTAAGTAAATTTATTTCCTCATCCAGATAATATACAACACAATTCAAGAGCAATGTAACACAGATGAGGTACCTACCAGAGAAGTATAACTTATCGAGCTGGTAGCCAATTAAATCAAACTCATATAGTGTACTCCCACATACATAATATTACGTATATAAAGGTTATACAGTGCATTCAATTGCAATAGCTTCAGGTTAACGACTTCCGTAAATTAAAGCTAGATATGTTGTACCAATATAAGAGAATTCACAAGCGAATTCCTTACAATATATAATTACATTTAAACTTTAATTAATGCCAACTATAAAGCTCCTGGCTTTATGCTTAAATATTTAGCGTTTTCGAATGTTCAATGTCTACAGGTAGTTTGTTCCAAAGTCGAGCCCCTATTACTTTCAGGGAGTTCTCGCCAGTTCTATAATTACATCTAGTTATATATAAATTGTTCTCCTGTCTGGAACTTCTGGTCATGAACTCACTATTACATTTGTACAATTTGTGAAATAGACTAGGAAGTTGATTCGTACGCTGTTTATACACAAATATTAGAACATAGTTCCTGAACTTTAAGTATATTAAGTTCCCGATGTAATGCTGTGGTACTGTCACTGCGGTTACGTTTTGCTAATGTTTTAAGTAATATATTTTGTAGAACGCTTGTATTTTAGCTAAGTTAATTTTATAAGCTGATCCATATAATTCAATCCCATAATTAACATGGGGAAATACATAGGCATGATATAATTGCCTGACCATATCGGCATTTATGAAAGAGGCCATGTGATCAGATAAACCTGGTAACTTAGACCCCTTTGAACAAAGTTCCTTAATATGTTCCGACCATGACAGCTTACAGTGTAGATATATACCCAGATATTTGGTTGAGTTAACCCGTTCAATGCGTTTGCCTTGCAACAACAATGGCACGACTTCACGTTCCATATGTCTACTGAAAATTGTATAACATGTCTTACTCAAGTTCAGAGTTAGTTGATTGTATCGGAACCAGACAGTAAACGATTCTAACTTCTCCATAGCCGTATACACAGTATCATTGGCACCCATTCCACTAATGAACAAGTTAGTATCTTCAGCAAACAATCGCAAATATATGTGATCCATAGGACTCGATATATAATTAATATATATTAGAAATAACACTGGTCCTACGATAGGGCCAACGGATGCCGATGATCTGGTGTAGATGACGACGGTGGTACGCGTCCAGACCGCTACCTCTGCGTTCGTTAGTCCCCATGTTGTAGAGCAACACGAGGACCCCACTGTGACAAAAATCCAGTGCATATTTTAACAATTTGCCCTGTATTTAGTTGGGCTATTCTGAATAAAGGTATTGTGTTATTATAATATAATACTGCAACATGGGCACGGCGAAAGACGCATATACAACCGTAGCGGCAGCTGTAGAGACATATGTGACGGCTTAAACCACACCGTCCACAGCTTACGGAAGGCGACGTTGGCCAGGTGCTTCTGGCGAGCGACATCTTCGGCTTCACCGAGGAGCGACCCGAGCAGCCAAGCTTGCATGTCATATAACTCTCTGACAGTTGCTCTGGGATGGGAGATTCCTATTAAGATCAAAACTGATCGCTATTATATGAGCCACCCAGAAAAAAATATTCTTAGTGTATCAAATCCTAGGATTTCTATAACAAAAAATAATTATTATGTCAAACATTAAAAAAAGAGAACGTATTTGTCTTCTCTTAATAATGTGTGTGATGGTTGTTTTGTTGATGCAATGTGCATTGTAATGTGTTAAGTTCGCTTGTACACATGTACGCACGTTTGCGATTATACAAATTTAAAAGTAGCATTTTCGTTAACTGGGTTTCTCATTTATAATTTATTAATTTAATTGGCATATGTAGCAATTTAGTATATTGCACGTTACGTTGTATTTTTATAGCATGTGGTTTTTTGCATAACTTGAGAATCCTTTCAAACTATCGGTCATTATCTTGTCTTTCACAAAATCAGGGATATTATTTATAAAATGTGTTAATTTATATTTAAGACACTTTTTTTGCAAATTCATGTTTAGTTCTGAAGGTGTAGTTCAGTTGCTCTTCGAGTGTCATATTTGTGTGTGCTGGTATTTGGGGTTAACTGCCAATTTAATATGTAAACGGGTAAATTTTGATGTTTGTATTTGTAACAAAAGTTTCGTTATTGTAAATTTAGAAAGTCGTCTACTTTTAGTATGTTGAGTTGTTTAAAAGGCGGTTCTGTATGTGAATTGTATTTAGTTACTGTTATAATTCGCACCGCTTTCTTTTGAATTTTCGGTAATCTGTTTCCTTGGTATCCCCATGTCATAATACAATAATTAATATCAGATAGTAGCAGTGCATTATATAAAATAATTGTTATTTCTATAGGTAACACATGTTTTAATCTATTTAATATTCCTATAATTTGGGAACATTTATTTGATGTTTTTTGAGTGTGTTTTATTCCAATTTAAGTTAGTATCTAGAGTTAAACCTAAGAAGTTAAATTCTTCCACTCTCTCAATACGTATATTATTAATTTTAAGAAATAGGCTCTGCGTAGATTTGTTTGGCATTTGGAAGGTCATATATTTATTTTTATTTTTATTTAGTGACAACTTATTAATATTAAGCCACTCAATTATTTTGCGGAGTTCTTAATTTTTTTACAGATTCTATATTTCTATTGTGTGCTTTATCACTAAAAGTTTCAAATGTACTAAATAAAGTGGTATCATCAACATACATGATAAATTTAAACATTTGACTTGCTTGTGAAAAGTCATATATATATATATATATATATATATATATATATATATATATATATATATATAGTAAATAACAGTGGTCCAAAGATGGACCCTTGTGGCACACATACTTTTATAGGTAAAATATCATATGTGGTATCTTCAAATTCGGTATACTGTTTCCGGTTGCTTAAATAGCTTTCGAATAAAAGAAGCGTCTTGCGAACTATGCCATAATATCCTAACTTGTTTAATAATATCGAAAGGTCAATAGCGGCAAAAGCCTTGGAAAGGTCAAACAAAAATACTGATTGTTAATTGTTTTTGTCCATTTGAGTAATTATTCTATTTACTAGTTCAAGTGATGCATAATCTGTTGAATGGTTAGGTCAAAATCCGTACTGATTATCAATAAATAGCTTGGAATCCCGGGTAGATGGAGCTCGTCAGCCTTGGAAGGCAGTCCACCTAGGAGAAGGAAATCTCTGATTCAAAACCCGGGTAGCTGGAACTCGTCAGCCTTGGATGGCAGTCCAGCTAGGAGAAGGAAATCTCTGACTCCAAACCTCCGCTGCCTTGCGGCTATACCGGATCTCGTGAAAGGCTTCGGGAGTAAACCCCTAGGAGTAATCCGGAGCTGGAGTCCCTCAGGCAGTTCGTCGTTGACTTCAACATCGTTCTGGCAACTCCTGCGACGGCACCGGTGCCAAGCCGTATGGGCTCTTGCTCTTCCCTTGGAATACATCAGTGACGTGGAGAGGGGGACCTGCTGCATGGGCAACAGCTTGTCTTCCATATCACCCTTGCCCAGGTCTGCGCCCTGGAGAGGACACTCCAGCGCCGCTGCAAAGCGACGACACAACACAAGAAGTGGCAGTTTACCGGTGATAAGTCTCAGTACTCCATTGGCGTAGAGTTGAGGCGCCAGGGCCACTTCTGACAGTGGGAGAGGTCATCGTGCCTCATTGGATAGCTACCGCCCGCTTTAAACTGGGCAGCCCCCGGTCAATAAGGTGCTATCCCGCCACAGTTCGCCTGCCTTACTGGGTGCGTGGGGCTTAGGGCTGCGAAAAGCCTGACAAGTGGACTGTAAAACCCAAGCACCAGGCAAAAAAAGCAACACAAGAAACAAGCCAGCACTAAAAGTAGGATGCTGGAACGTAAGGACCATGACCACCGGCCTATCAACGGACCTGCAGGACATGAGCGACGCACGAAAGACGGCAGTGATCAACATCGAACTGCTAAGACTGCAAGTGGATACCGCAGCACTACAAGAAACCCTCCTTGCCGAAACCGGCTCTCTTCGAGAAAAGGATTTCACCTTCTTCTGGCGTGGAAAAGCTGCAGACGAGACTAGAGAGTACGGCGTTGGATTTGCCGTGAAGAACTCACTGCTGAACCTGGTGAGGTAGGAACAGAGAGGATTCTCACCCTACGTCTCCACACAACAGACGGGCCTGTCAGCCTCATCAGCGTCTACGCCCCCACCCTCCACTCTACCCAGGAGGCAAAAGACGAGTTCTACGACCAGCTGCAGTCAGTCATCCAGAAAATCCCAACCACCGAAAGCCTGCTTCTACTCGGCGACTTCAATGCACGAGGCGGCGCCGACCACGCCTCCTGGCCGCGATGCCTGGGACGATTTGGAATCGGCAGCATGAACGAGAACGGGCAACGACTACTCGAGCTATGCACACTCCACGATCTGTGCATTACTAACACCTTTTTTCAGACGAAACCGTAGCACAAAGTATCGTGGCGACATCTCCGCTCCAAACGATGGCACCATTCGCTGGTCTGCTGTAAGATCAGGATTCAACCCAAGAAGCTTCATCGCGCCAAACCGTCAGGGAAGCCACGTATCGACACCAGCAACGCAAAGGACCCAGGGAAGGTGGAGATGCTTGTGAAGAGCCTGGAAGACGCCCTGCATGCGAAGCCCCCAGAGGGAGACGCAAAGCAGAGATGGGATCACCTCAGGGACACGATCCACGGCACGGCAATCTCTGTCTTCGGCAGGAAGCAGGGGAGGACTCAGGATTGGTTCGAGGCAAATGCCACTGAACTCAACACTGTGATTGAGGAAAAGCGTGCCGCATTGCTGGAACACAAGCGACAGCCAACACAATCAACACTGCAAGCTCTTAGAGAAGCTAGGGGTAAAGTGCAGCGCACAGCCAGAAGATGTGCCAACAACTATTGGATACAACTCTGTGAGAGTATTCAGTTGGCAGCTGACACGGGAAACATCAGGGGTCTCTACGACGGTATCAAGAAGGCCATCGGACCAACACACAGCAAGACAGCTCCACTCAAATCAACTACTGGTGAAACCATCACAGACAAGAGCAAGCAAATGGAGAGGTGGGTGGAGCATTACTCGGATTTGTACGGCAGGGAGAACACCATCTCAGATGCCACACTGGAAGCTGTGGAGCGCTTGCCTGTCATGGAGAAGCTAGACGAGACGCCAAGCCTGGAGGAGCTCAGCAAAGCCATAAACGGCCTGCCCACAGGAAAAGCGCCAGGGCTGGATGGAATCCTAGCAGAAGTCATCAAAAGTGCAAAGGGACCACTCCTTGAACACCTGCACGCTCTGCTCTGTCAGTGCTGGGTGGAAGGGGAAGTTCCCCAGGACATGAGAGACTGTAATATCATCACCCTGTACAAGAACAAAGGAGATCGCAGTGACTGCCATAACTACAGGGGGATCTCCTTGCTGAGCATCGTCGGTAAAGTATTCGCCCGCGTGGTCCTGAACAGACTTCAGAAGCTGGTTGACAGGGTATACCCAGAGTCACAATGCGGCTTCAGGTCGGAACGCTCCACGATCGACATGATATTCTCCCTGCGACAGCTCCAGGAGAAATGCAGAGAGCAGAAGCAGTCACTCTACATAGCATTCATAGACCTGACAAAGGCCTTTGACCTCGTAAGCCGCGATGGCCTCTTCAAAGTCCTCGCAAGGATTGGATGTCCACTAAAACTTCTGAGCGTGATTCAGTCATTCCACAGAGGTATGAGAGGAGTCGTCCAGGTCGACGGGTCATCATCAACTCCATTCGACGTGAAAAGCGGAGTCAAACAGGGGTGCGTGCTTGCCCCCACCCTCTTTGGCATCTACTTTGCAGTCATGCTAAAGCATGCCTTCAGAACATCAACTGACGGAATCTACCTCCACACTAGGTCAGATGGCAAACTTTACAGCTTGTCCAGATTGAAAGCAAAGACCAAGATCCGTGAGGTTCTCATCAGAGACATGCTGTTCGCAGATGATGCTGCCTTGACAGCTCACGAGGAGCAACATCTTCAAAGTGTTATGGATTGCTTCTCCCAAGCCTGCGAGGACTTCAGACTGACAATTAGTCTAAAGAAGACAAATAGCATGAGCCAGGACACCGAAAGCCTGCCAGCCATCACCATAAACAACTACCAGCTGGATGTGGTGAAGGAATTCACATATCTCGGCTCAACAATGACCGACAACCTCTCCATGGACTCCGAAATCAGCAGACGGATTGGCCGAGCCACATCAACGCTTGCCAGGTTCTCAAAGAGGGTCTGGGACAACGCCAAACTGACCCTGAACACCAAGATGACTGTATACAGAGCCTGTGTCCTCAATGCCCTCTTATATGGCAGCGAGTCATGGACTCTGTACTCGAGGCAAGAAAGGAGGCTCAGCACTTTCCACATGCGCAGCCTGAGGCGGATTCTGGGCATCAAATGGTCGGACCGCATAACAAATAACGAGGTCTTCCGACGTGCTGCCACACCCAGCATCTATACTCTGCTACGACAACGTCGCCTTCGCTGGCTGGGACACGTCCGCATGATGCAGGACGGCAGGATCCCCAAGGACCTACTATATGGCGAGCTCGCAACAGGCAAGAGAGCTCGGGGCCGCCCCCAACTCCGATTCAAAGATGTCTGCAAAAGAGACACGAAGGCCCTTGACATGGACATTGACGGATGGGAAGACGTTGCCAAGGATCGCTCCCGCTGGAGACAGGAACTGAATTGCAGCCTGCGCAGAGGGGAAAAGAAGTTGCAACTTGTGTCAGACGAATGGAGAGTGAGACGCATAAACGGCCAGCAAGCTCCACCTGCAGACACCGCTTTCAAGTGCAACCGCTGCGACAGGGACTGTCACTCCCTCATCGGCCTTCCCAGCCACAACAGGCGCTGTTCCAGTGCCAACTGGCTTTTCAGGGCGCAGAACCATGGCCACTTGTGACCGACGGATGCCACTAAGAAGCTTGGAATCAATAAAATAAGTGGAAACTGATTATGGATTATTTTCTCTCGTATTTTAGAAATAGTTGGAAGGAGAGAAATTGGCCTGTCATTTTGTATTAGGGTTGGGTCATCTTTTTGAAAATTGAAACTACTTTTGCAATTTTTAGTTTATCAGGAAATATGCCAGTATTAATAACTTGGTTAATTACTAAGGTTAGTGATTTAATTATTGCTGGTTGAATTATTTTTTAGAAGTTTTGATGAAATTCCATCAAATCCGCTGGTGGTTTTAGTTGGGAGATCTTATAAAATCCAAATGTGTGTCAGAAAGGCCACCGGCTCCATGGATGACTTCTAAAATTATACTATCTAAAAGTCGTCGTCGTTATTTAGAGCGTGTATGGCGCAAATCGCGCTCGCCATTAGATAGGTCGCGCATAACAGACAAATGGCAAAAGCTAAATCAAGATTATTATACAAATATGGTCATAACTAAATCTGATAACCCGCCTCAATTATGGAACTGCATCAATAACAATCTACACAGACGGCCTACTCCATCGCTACCTGATCATGTGTCAATTATATATCTGTATAATTCGTTCTCTAGTCACTTTAAGAATAAAATCAGTATTATTCGTTCTGCTTTCCCACGTCATAATTTAAGTAATGTCGGTGTGAACTTTCCACAAGTAAATTCTCTACTTGTATCATTTGAACCTGCAACAGTTGATGAAGTTAGGAAAATAATTATGTCCTCCCCAAATAAATCTTGTGCACTTGATCCATTTCCAACAATACTGCTAAAAGCATGTCTCGATGCACTAATTGAACTTATAACAAATATTATAAATGCATCATTTTGCTCTGGCTGTTTTCCTGAGGATTTTAAATACGCCCATGTCACACCACTTCATAAGAAGTCATATCTGCCTAACAAACAAGACCTAAACAGTCATAGACCTATTTCTAACCTCAGCTTTATTTCCAAAATATTTAAAAAAAGGTTGTAGCAAGTCGTCTAAGGTCTCACATTAGCACAGATGTCTTAACTAATGTGTCACAATCGGCATATAGACAGTTTCATTCAACAGAGATTGCCCTCTTAAAGATTCATAATGACATTAACTTGAACATTAATAATGGTAAAGTGACTGCACCTACCTTACTAGATCTCTCTGCCGCTTTTCACACGATTGATCACAACATTCTCATTAAACGCTTACTAAATTGGTACGGCATATCTGGCACAGCTCTAAGCTGGTTTTCTTCATATCTAACTGATACATACCAAACTAAAAAGATTGGGAACTGCTTTTCAGCTGCACTGCCGGCTTATTTGGTGTTCCCCAGGGTTCTGTTCTTTTGCTTCCTTTGCTTTTTATTCTTTACACCACGCCACTAAGCTCTGTTATAGAAAGACATAACTTGGATCATCATACGTATGCTGATGATACTCAGATCTACATTTCGTTAGCTACCCCGGATACAAATCGCTCCCTTAACCAACTTAGTGATTGCCTTCAAGATATCTTCTAGTTGAAATTAAATGCAAATAAAATGGAATTGATCATTATTGGTACTCGAATGCAGCATAGTAAACTGGATGGGTTTACCCGTATTTCGAATCACTACATCACGCTAGTAACATCGGTGCGGAATCTAGGAGTGATCGTTGATAGTAACTTCAATTTCCGACAACATATATCTCAAACATGTCGCTGCTGTTTTATCATATTCGTGATCTTCGCCGTATTCGCCGGTATATGTCATTTTCTGTTGCTAGAACTATTGCAACAGCGCTTGTTAGCAGCAGACTTGACTATTGCAATTCCCTCCTTTATAACATTGCTAGCAAGGATATCACAAAACTTCAGCGTGTCCAAAATTTTCTAGCAAGAGTAGTTACAAGATCTCGTTGTTTTTCTAGCCCTGTACCACTTTTGAAGTCTTTGCATTGGCTTCCTGTACGATATCGTTTACTATTTAAGATCTGCACCATTACATACCAGACACTGTCCAGTAAGCAACCATCTTATTTGCATTCATTGCTTACTCCTGTAAGAAAACCTATCCAGCTTCGATTATCTAGTTCTGACCTACTTTTTGTTCCTAGAGTCAACACTAACATTGAAACTATGACTTTTTCTGTTGCTGCACCAACTCTTTGGAATATGCTCCCTCTTAGTGTTAGATCAGTTGAACATATTCCCAAATTCCGTCGTCATTTAAAAACGTATCTTTACAACCTTGCTTATCCACCGTAACTCCCTAGCGCCTTGACGCAACTGTTGACAACTGGAATACTACTTATGGATTTTGAGATTGACCAATCCTTTTGTTTTGATGCGCCTCTGAGCTTGGTTTCCAAGGAATTAGGCGCAATAGAAGTTAACTTATTACTATTATTATTGTTTTCTTCATCCACATTTAAGAACAGTTCTAACTTTTGTATTTAAGTAGTATACATATTTTTTGTTTCGTCTATATTTAATGTCTTCAACAATAGTCAAATCAAATCAAATCAATTTATTTTGCAACAACAACATAGCAGTATACATACACAAAACAACCGATTAAAAATAAAGTTGTGTTGCATGGTGGTCACATGGCATGTAATATGCCGTCTTCCTGTGACCCCATAAACAAATATTTCGAATTATATTTACGCATACGTATACGATGATTATCACGAGTGTATGATATCTTTTGTATGACAACGGACAACGGACTGGGGATACGATGGAGAGAGAAACGAATTATTGTAGGAAATTACTGTTAGAAAACAATTATAAGAAATTTTTTGCGGATCCGAACATTAATATATAAAGTAAACAAATATTTAATTGCACTCCGCACATCTGGGATTTAGGCAGTGCACGTGGCTAAGATAGTTGTCTAGATATTGATTGGATAAGACAATTTTCATTTGTTGTCTGGATTTGACGTTTCGTATCTTATAATCGAGATTATTCCATAGTTTTATAAAATGGTGTTTAGGTAATTTAGATGAAAAATGTGTTCTGGGCTTCTCTCTATATAAGAGGTTACGTTGTCTAGTAATTCTGGTGTTAGTGGCTAGATTCTTTTTTGGTATATAGTGTTTGAAGGATTTAGGCAGTGTATTATGGTGATAATCATACATAAATAGTGAGACATATAACCTGTGAATATCAGTGATTTTAAGTATATTTTCAGATTTAAAGATAGGATCGGTGTGACTTCTATATCTTTTTTTTTTATATTCGTATAGCGCCTTTTTGTAATAGTTCTATCTTTCTTATGGTATTTCCATTGCCCCATGCTTGTACACCGTAAGTTAAGTGACTTTGAATCAAGGTGTAATATAGAGTTTTTAAAGCACTGCGTGGCAAAAAATGTTTCATTCTATTAATTGCAAAAATTGGTCTAGATAATTTAGAACTGATTATGTTGATATGTTTTTTCCATGTTAAATGTTTATCAATATGTATTCCTAAGAACTTTACCGATTCTTCTGTGTCATCCTTTCCAACATGATGAATAATTTCACTGTTTATCTTAATACAGTTATTTACCTGGTATTTGCTATTTGGTGGACTAAATATGCAAAAGTTTGTCTTTTTTATATTTAATGACAATTTATTGGCACAAAGCCAATCGTACAAATGTATTAATTCTTTGTTTACGCTGTCAATTAAAGTATCAATATGAGGACCTGATTGGTATACAGTTGTGTCATCTGCAAAAGATAATAGATTCAGAGACGTAGAGTTAGTTATATCATTGATATAAATTAAAAATTAGATTGGTCCAAGTATGGATCCTTGGGGCACTCCACTTATTATGTTTTTTGGAGATGATTGACATTTGTGTATCTCAGTATATTGTTTTCGATTTGATAAATAACTTGCAAACCATTTATTGTTTATTCCCCGAATTCCATAAAAGTTTAGTTTGTACAGTAAAATATCATGGTTTATTGTGTCGAATGCCTTTGAAAGGTCCAGAAACACAGCCAATGTGAGGTCTTTTGTTATTTTATCGTTTGCCTCTGCAATATCTTTCAGCAGGTGTAGTATTGGTTGGATAGTAGAATGCTTTGCACGAAACCCATATTGATGTTTATACAAAATGTTATATTTTTCTAAGAACATTATTAATCTATTGCATACAATTTTTTCCATTATTTTAGAAATCGTGGGTAGAATACTTATAGGTCTGTAATTGTTGAACAGTTTATTGTTACCTGATTTGAAGACGGGAATGACTTTTGCAGTTTTTAAGTTTTCAGGAACAATTCCCGTGACAAAGGATTGGTTTAGTATATGCTCAAGCGGAGTGGCTACTTCATGTATGGTCGCTTGTAGTAGTTTAGTGGATAGATCGTCGAAACCTTCAGTGCTTTTTGTTTTAAGTTTTCGTACAATTATTTCTATTTCTGTTGTCTGCGTTGGTTGCATAAAACAAATTACGGGAAAGTTTCCTCTTAGGTGTGTTTCAAATTGCTTAACTGGAAGAGCTATTGAGTTACTTATCGATTTACCTGTTCCAACAAAAAAATTATTAAATTCTTCTGTAATTTGTTTTAAATTGAATTCTCTTGTCCGTTTATGATGAAGGTTTCAGGTAGTTTGGCGAATTCTTTTTGTTTATGTATTGCTTGTCGTAATACATCCCATGTTTCTTTTATATTGTGCTTACGTTCTTCTAGCATTTCTGTATAATAAGCACTTTTTGCTGCTCGTTTAATCGTATTAAAGACTCTACAGTATTCTCTATATTTATTAATGATTTCTGGATTATGTCTGTTTAATTTCTTTCGAAGTAACTTTGCTTTATTTAGAGATGAAGTCAATATGCCTGACGTAATCCATGGTTCTCGTTTAACGTATTTTTTTTTAACTTTCACAGATTTAATTGGACAAGATATTTCGAAAAGTGATTTGTATATTATCATAAAATTATCATAAGCTTCATTCGCATCAGCAGTGGATAGTACAGTTGAGTAATCAGCCATATCTAATAGATTTCTAAATGATGCAATGTTTTGTGGGGTCAACTGTCGTACCTGCCTATATACTGATTTTTGTGGACTAGGTGTGCCATAAATTATATGAAATATTCCAAAATGATCGGATAAATCAGTGATAATAATCCCCGATTCATAACTAGGATGAGTATGATTTGAGTATAAGTGGTCTATAAGTGTTGCCGAATATGATGTTATTCGTGTTGGTTTAGTTATATGCGGAATAAATCCTTGGGATATTACATTATCTATGAAGTCATTGGTTTTTTGATGGGTGACAAAATTTAGCAAATTAATGTTATAGTCGCCCATTAAATAAGCAGTTTTATTTTCATTTGATATTTTATCCTGTATTTCTATTATTTTACTTATAAACATATCGATATCTGCACGAGGAGCAGAGTTAGGACGATAAATTACACCTACTATAAAAGGTTTATTATGATTACCTTGAACTTCAAAAAATATAGATTCAAAAACATGGGGAATAAATATAGAGAGATCTTCACGTTTAGAATAGATGAAGCTTTCGTTGATATATATTCCAACTCCACCGTGCCCATCATCATTTTGTAATCTTGTATTAAAAAATAAACTGTGGTATCCACTTATTTTGTATTGCTGGGAATCACGAATTCTAAATATTTCTGTTAAGCCGATTAAATCAAGTTTGAGACCATTTGAAGATAAGTTAAAAAGTACTTCTTGCACAGAATCCCAGTGTGCCTCCAAACTGCGACAATTCATACATAACATTGATAGCGATACATTGTCACAGTGGAAAGCTTTTGAGAATTCAGTTGGGGTAAAATATTTACAATCATTGGTATTTAAAGAAAAGGGGGAATCATGATACATTTCATCTCCGTAATGATTAATTTCATTATATAATTTTCTAAAGTCAAAGTTTGCATTTGTTTGGATCCGGTCAATACTAATATTATCATCCATTTACAAATCTAGTTAAGTATATCATATTAAACCAATTTCCCCAGTCCGTCGTCTTTACGCTACTACCAGAATCAACACAGAAAATATAAAATGAAAAAACCTGTAATACAAACGAATAATCAGCTTAGTACATCCTGTGTAGCACGTCATCGCAACATTCAACGTAATAATAAACAAAGATAATAAGGATAGCCAACTGGCTGGCCTTCCACTAGGCATGGCATAATTAGGAACATAATAGAACAAAAATACATAATAGAACAAAAAAACAACAACCGAGATATAACGACAAATAATTAACATACATATATTTGAAGAGAACTGTATCATTTAGCAAACCATTTGCACAGGACTAATGTCTACAAATGGTTGTTTCCATTCTATATTGCAAGATCCAATTTATAGATGAAAAAAAAATGAAAAAAACATTAGGGAACAACATTAGGTTATGAGTTGACCCAATATAATTAAGCAACACCTTTAGTTGCTATGTATTAAAATGTTTAGTAACAATAATTTTTGTTTCTTTTTTTTTTTCTTAATATTTTTATATGCAGGTATAATAATTATTATTCAACGCCAAACAAGGAAAGATGAAAAAGAAAAAGAAAAAAAAAAGTAATCTCATCAAGCGTTGTTTACAGAAATAAACTACTTTACAGAGCTTTTGTTATGTTCAAGAAAGAAATAAAAGATATAGATATACATAACATTTAAAGTTAGTTACAACATTCGTTCTATCATTTTTCCAAAAACGCATAGCAGTTTATCATGTTTAACCGTATGTAAGATACTCTTCTGTATTATGTAGAAAGAATTTAAATTTTGTTTTTAATAATTTTTTATTTTTAGAAAAGGAACCTGTTTAATTTGAACGGTACATAATTCTGAATGTATATTCCATCTTTCTACATTTCTACTTTCTACATTCTAAGAAACTGTTTTATATGGATGTTAATATAATAAACATAGATGTGACAACGTATTATGTATGCAACCACACATGAGTTATTATTGGTTACGTATAACTATTATAATTACAACAACTAATAACGAATTACACGATTGTACTCTAGTTCATTATATAATATTTCATTTTACGTGAGTGTAGTATATTTTATAATTCTTATTATTGGCGGTGTTTCTGGGTGTTTTAGTTGTCGTATATGCAGAATAATTCAACATTGCAATTATGCTGAGGTATATTGCATGTAACATGTGTTTATACAAGCAGTGTATTAAATGTCTATAATGATACCTTTTTTTTATTACCTACTAATAAGCAGCATACACGTCTACGCAACCTTCCTTCTTCGTCATTCACCATTCACATGCGGTCACGATGTGAAGAATGCGACCTTCATGCAAACCCCACGCAGAACAGAATGTATATTAATGAGTTTTCAATCTACGGAAACACGTATCCTGGGTCCATCATAAGCAGTCTTATTTATGGCATGGCCTTCTTTTTGGTATGCATTAATGTTCAGTTGTTGGTCATTAACTTCAAAGGATAGTAGTGATAGTAGAAGCCAGTCATCAACGAAGCCTCTGTTTCCTTTTCCTCCATCTCGGGCTTTTGCGGGATATGGCTTACGTCATTCCGTTCGTTCTGTTTACTAAAACTATGACACTGTGTGAGCACCACGCTCGTTATCAAACTGTAACGTAAGTGTCATGTTTCTCATTCCATGATATATGAACTATGTTGTATTCACTGACATTGTAGTCCATGCTAATTTATGTCAGTGGCATATGTCTCATTGTTATTATTGAACCACCCTCTAGTGACCATTGACCAGACTCTAACCAATTAGATTACAGTGTCTGCCATCTTGTTTGTGGAAGTGACCACATGTGTTTCACAGTTGTTCTGCCAATATTAAATGTTTCTCTAATTATACTCACTGTTTGGTGATATTCACTAGCATACAAGTACATAAAAGTTGGTGTCAGCAGGTGGGATTGTTTTCAACTACCTACAAACTGTGTCGACATGCTTCAGTGAGTACATGCCTGAACTGGCTCTGAACTGCAGACAATAGCCTGCTGTCTGAGTGTCTATGTACTGACTGTCATTCAAGCATGGCACGCCAGTTTGACCGGTTCGACCCAGAAAGGGAGCGATGGTCGTCGTACTTGATGCGAGCGGAGTTCTACTTCGACTCAAACAACATCACAACAGACCCAAAGAAAAAGGCTGCTCTGTGTTCAACCATGTCGCCAGAAACATTTGCACTTCTTCAGAATCTACTGACTAAGGAAGTGACAGTAGCTTCCTACGAAGAAGTGAAAGCGGTGCTTAAACTGCATTTCGAGGAAAAGCGTAACTTTCTTGCTGCGCGTCTCGACTTCTTCCGCACGGTTCAGCAGGAAGGTCAATCCATCACTGATTTCCTGGCTGAACTGCGCACTAAAGCCAGAGAGTGTGACTTCGAAGAGCAGTGCTGTGTAAAGTGCCAGGACAATGCACTTCGAGATAGGCTTGTCATGGGCTGTAGGCACAATTTTATACAGCAGGCAATACTGAAAGAAACAGACGCTTCACTGACGAACGTACTACAGTGTGCTAAAATGACAGAACTACTTAGCAACGAGCTGAACAAAATGCACGAACAAACACTAGCCCACCACCGGCAGGAGGTGCACGCTGTTCGTCAAAGTCACCTGTCTCACCAGAAGCAACCCTTCAGCGACCTGATCACGGAGAAAAGGACTGGGCTACCAGTCAACCTAAAAGCCTGCTATAGATGTGGTTCGCCTGCTCATCACCACAGAAACTGTCCATTCATCGACGGCGTCTGCTACGGTGCGATCGTAAAGGACACATACAGGCTGTGTGCAGGTCTTCTGGATAGCCCGTCAGAAAAGGACAAATAGCTCAAGACACGGTCGAAAAAAGTACAGAGATTATTGCAGTTGAGGTGCTCTCCATTTTTACACGCGTCGATAAAACGCAGATTTTACTGACAATCTCAAACGTCGACCTACACGTCGAAGTGGATACTGGGGCTGCTGTGTCGCTCGTTGGCCCGGATATCTGGAAGTGCATTAGATCGCCACATTTGACGTCGTCAAAGATCCGACTTTTCGGTTATGGCAAGCAACCGATTCCAGTCAAAGGACAATGCAATGTCACTGTGTCTTGCAATGGGGCCAATTGGGCTTTACCACTGATCGTAGTCGGAAAGGCAGGCACGTCTCTTTTCGCGCTTGACTGGATCAAAGCATTCCAAGAAGATGTGAATGCTTTGCTCTACAGCAATACTGCTACTGCATTGCCGTCCACCACTGACTGCAATGTAATCGAAAAGTGTGATCGCGACCTACAGAGGGTCCTAGACCAGTACCCAGCTGTCTTCGAGCTAGGATTGGGGCACTGTACTAAGGTGAAAGCACGGCTTCTACTGAAAAAAGATGCCGTTCCTAAGTTGTACAACCCGAGACAAGTACCATTCAGTCGCATGGATGCCGTTGACATAGAGCTATATCGTCTCGAAAATTTGGGCATCAGAACTCGTGTCGATCACAGTGAATGGGCGACGCCCATTGTCGTCGTGCAGAAGCCGAACGGAAAAGTGCTCATCTGCGGAGACTATAAAGTGACTGTAAACCCTCAGCTGAAGGTAAATCAGCACCCCATTCCGAGGGTAGACGAACTATTTGCCAAGCTGCAAGGAGGACAGCACTTTTCAAAGCTTGACATGTCCGACGCATATCTACAAGTAGAGCTAGCTGACGCCACTAAGCAACTACTCGTGATAAACACGCACAAAGGACTGTTCCTGTACAATCGATCGGCACCAGCGCCGGCCATTTTCCAGAAGTTAGTCGACAATCTGGTCTCCGGCATTCCATATGTGACTGTCTACCTGGACGATGTGATCGTCACCGGACGGACGAAGGAAGAACACCTGCAAAACCTCAAGCAGATCCTCTCTGCGTTGAACGAGTATGAAATGAAACTGCGACTTGACTAGTGTGAGTTCTTCCGACAGCATGTCACATACCTAGGACATGTGATCTCAGCAGATGGTCTCAAGCCGTCTGAGGAACGTGTCAACGCCATCGTCAAGTTTCCGCCGCCCGAGAACGTTAAACAGCTGGAAAGCTTCATCGACAAGCTGAACTATTACGGAAAGTTCTTACCATCATTATCTACCATCTGCGCCCCTCTAAACCGACTGCGCAGACAGGACGTCAAATGGGCCTGGTCCGCTGAGTGCGACCAGGCGTTCAAACGACTGGAGGAGATGCTGGCCCAGAAAACGCGTTTGGTCCACTACGATCCAACTAGGTCGTTATATTTGGCCGCCGACGCATCGTCTTGTGGCATCGGGGCTTTTATTTCTCAGTGTGCACCGGATGACACTGAGGAAGCGACCATCTTCGCCTCCAAAACGCTGACGTCGGCAGAGAAGAATTACAGCCAGGTGGAGAAGGAGGCACTGTCAATAATTTTCGGTGTGAGGAATTTCCATCAGTACCTGAGTGGTCGCCATTTCCAGCTCACCACAGATCAAAAAACTCTGCTGGCCATCTTCAGTCCAGAGAAAAGTCTACCAGTGATGACGCTACAGCGACTGCAGCGATGGGCACTGATAATGATGGGCTACGATTAGCACATCGTCTACAGACAGTCTGCTGATCACGCCAACGCAGATGCTCTGTCTCGCCTGCCCATTGATCCCGATCCGAGCTTCGACAAAGAGGAGAGCATAGTCGAAATCGACATGGAAGTGAACTTGCTCGACATTTAGGTCATTCTCAATTTGCCGCTCTCTGCGAAAACCTTCTAAGTGACTCCCGAGTCATCATTCTGACTGCACTTCGTGCTGGGGTCCTCAACATGCTGCACTTGACGCACATTGTAATAGTGCCCATGAAGTCACTCGCATGCACGCATGTGTGGTGGCCTAATATCGAGGTCGACATCACCGCCCACTGCAAGGACTGCACAGCTTGTGCCGAAACAGGCCCAAATCAACCTGATAATCTGTCTGCATGGCCCGTTCCGGACCGCCGATGGCAGCGCATTCATATTGATTTTGCCAGTCCGTTCCTAGATGACATGTGGTTGGTCGTGATGGATGCCCCCTCGAAATGGCTGCACGTTCTTAAATTAAACAAGTATCCGACATCTGAGACTACTACGTCTGCGCTCGACGACTTGTTTGCTATCTGGGGCCTGCCTGCAACAATTGCATCCGACAATGGCCCGCAGTTCGCCTCAAAGACGTTCGCTGACTGGTGCAATGCACACTCGATGGCAAATCTGACTTCTGCACCATTTCACCCACCATCGAACGGTGAAGCTGAACGGCTTGTTGGTATTTTCAAATTGTTGTGTTTCTCAGTTGTTCTGCCAGTATTAAATGTTTCTTTAATTATACTAATTGTTTGGTGATACCCCAGTTCACTCAGCTGTGTGAAGGAGTACCTGGTTATATAACATTATTTATATTTGAGTAAGAAAAGTCTTCACGTAATAATTACAGCGTGGCTAAATGCTTTTCAGAGAAGTAGATATGGTGTACGATTGAACAAATGTGCCAAGACGTGAAGTGTAAAGCGCTCCGAACAGTCCTATGAACTACATACCGTGGCACCTAAGAACATACATTTTACTTCGTGGAGCCCAGTGGCGCAGAGATAGAGCAACGGAGTCTCAATCAATAAAATCAGGGGTCGAATCATATGCTGCCGCGTCAAACCTTGGACATGTTCCTTCACTCTGCGTAGATCCAATTGACTCAGCAGTATGAATGAGTGCATGACTATAGACAATGGTGGATATGTGTGTATGAATAACCTTCGCGCATTAATTGCAGCGGTGTTGAATGCTTCCCAGGGAGTAAAGTGTAATGACTGAATAATGCGCTATATAAGAATTTACTTAACATTTACTCCATACAGCACGCCCAACTTATTGTTTGCACCAAGTAATTGATCTACAATCATGCACCCAGAGTACAATGTGTCGTTTGAGTGAGTTTCGCCTCATTCGAAATTGTATTGTTATGGACAAATAACTACACATTAAAAATACTAATCATGGTATTGCTTACGTTACAGTTTGATAACGAGCGTAGTCAAACATGAAAGAAGGTTGCGTACACGTGTGTTTTGCTTATTAGTGGGTAATCGAAAAGAAACAAAACACACGTATAATTATCGACATTTAATACACTGCTTGTAAAGAAATATTACTTGCAATATACCGTAATATAATTGCAATGTTGAATTATTCTACATATACGACGACTAAACACCCAGAAGCACCGCTATTAATAAGTATTATAAAATATATTACACTAACGTAAAATAAAGTGCATTCGTGCAATTCGTTAATAGTTATTGCAATAATAATAGTTATACATAACCAATAATGCACTGATGTGTGGTTGCATACATAATACGTTGTCACATCTATGTTTATTAGCTTAACATCCGTATAATACGCTCACTTCTAATTGCAACAAAATGCGATTTCGAACAGTAGTTTACAATATAAATGGTTATCTATAGCGAGTGTGCGAGAGTCTGGATAAGTGCTTTGATTTAGCCTTTAAATGCATTTTTGGGCACGCGCATTTGGTTAGATACGGAATTATCCACAGTTTTGGGAGGCGATTACATCAAATAGATTTTGCTAACGTGTGTACGTGGACCGCGGTGACGCAATCGTTTGAATTGAGTTGAATTGAGCTGAATTGAGAGATGCCGACTTTGAATCCTCTTGCCGTCGTTTCGAGCCTTGCGCAAGTTTGTTCACTCCAACTTGCTCCAAATCACACACTTGTATAAACGAGTACCATGCTGTAAACAATGATGGCTATTTGTGTACGACCGACCTTCGCGCAGTGACTGCATCGTGGCTGAATGATTCCCAGAGAAGTCGGGATGGTGTTCGATTGAACAGTTCTTCCAGGGAGTGAACTGTAAAGCACAGTATGCCGTGACTGAATACTGCGCTATATATAAGAACTTGCATGTACGTATAGGTTGAGAAATATGGAGACAACACCTAGAACAAAGTGACATCGGGGATGTGATGATGATTATTATATATTGAATATTGTATTATGATCAGCATTTAACCGCTGGATCTACGAGTCATGTTTGGCCTCACTGCGCACGCGTTTAATACATCTATATGCCCCTGTGCGCCCGACCAAGTAGGTGTTTGGCCTCACTGTGAACACGTTTACTAAATATGTTTCCTCGTGTGCTACTGTTTGGGACAGTCCTACACCGCCGTATCACCGGCGCTGTAACTCTCACATTGGTCAGAAACAGTCGCTGGTTCGTCGTTTCCAATTGCACCTCCAGCAACATCTGAAAACATATCATTGTATACACACATACAAATATACACAACGCATCAGCATCCATCACACACACACACGCACGCACGCACGCGCACACACACACCTATGCACGCACCCAAGCGTGGGCGAACACACATACAGCAGTATTTATGTACAAGTAGAGGACAGTTTTATACACTAAATAGCGTCGGCTTATGTCAGTCCAAATGTGGCCAACATTCAGACACATAAAGTTTCTTGATACGCAAAAGTACGTGGTTTCGCGGTACCCGCAAATGTAACCGGGTGACATCCGATTGCAGAGCGGGAACATAGTCCACAACTTTGAATTTGTTAAAAATAATCAAGCGTGCGAAATATGTTTGTTTGCACGTTTTAAGGTTACGTTTGTTTGAGCAGGACAATTCTTCTGTGATCGCCGTGGTCTCCACGTGAAGCCAGGCACTTTTTTAAAACTTCTGATTAACCGTTTAATTCTTCCATCGCCGTCTTTTAGGATAACGCCTTAAGTTCTATGCCCTCCGGGAAAACGAGCTGGAATAACAGTAATGTGCGGGTTGCAAACAATCATTCACGTTCCGATGAGTGAGACACCGGTATCATGGCTATTTAAGTTATAATTGCAGATTTCCTTCATATGCGGTTTCTTGTGTCTTGAACTATTCAAATCTTCCATTGAGCATCCGGACAGTTTTAAGAGCATTAATATTCGATTATTAACCAGACGACGTTTCTTGGTTTAAAAAGGTATGTATATCTATTCACAAACCTTCGAGGCTATATTTGGCGGAGATAGGTTATATTTGGCGGAGATAGATCGTAGAAGTTGGTGGTGCAGAAAAGTTGATAAACAAGTGGAATTACTGATTGATAAGTATTATTCTTGCGTTAATATCATTCATAAATTTGCAGTAAACATATATTAAGTAGCAGTTGTGCTTAACATTAATTAGTTAAAGTATTTTAGAACACCTTAGTATAGTGGGTGATAATAGGGTAACTTAGCCCTCGATAAGTTGTAAACACGATTTAGCAAACCTGATTATGTGGTAGAATATATAGGAGATAAAGTAACAACCATCAAACTACTTACATAAAATAATATATGTGTAAGCCACTACTTGCTTGATATTTTGATTAGGTAGCATTGTTGTTAAAATTACGAAGTCCTTAAAATTAAGCAAGGGCGATAGTCTAAATAAATAAAGCAGCCTAACGAAACGTAATTGATTGTATCTAAATTAGGTCACTACCGGTAATGTTAGCGTTTGTGATAGGATAAATAGTCGGCTGTGTAATTGAAATCTGTAACATAAAGTGTGCTGTAGTACACAGGAAACAGTCTTTATAAAGACTAAATTAGCTAAGTTATTAAATAAATTCTGATAGGGATATGGCGCCTTGCAAGCGGCAAGTCAAGGCAAAGTGACACTTGGTGTGCGATCACTGCCACAGCTGGCAGCTGGGTAGATTTTGCATCGTCCGGCTGTGGGAAGTCTTGGGCAGAAACCATGAAGGAAGGATTCACCGTTCAGTGCATTGGGTGTTGGAAGGTGGAGTGTCTGCAGAAGGAGATAGTTAGGTTGACAGATATTGTGAAGGGAATGGAGATGGGAATTAGCAAGGAGACAGGTCGAATGGAGAGAGACGACAGGTAGAGAGGTGAGAATACTGCAAGACTGAAGGAGAATAGCAGTGGCAAGAAAACTGAGGAAAGGAGATTGAGAGGAGGGAAGGTGATTGGAGAGGAAGAAATTGGAAAATTGACGACAGAAAACTTGACAAGCGTGACCGTAGAAAAGGAGGGAGGAAAGACGGGACGGGAGAGAAGAGAAGAAAATGAGATGGGAGGAAAGATGAAGGGACGAGAGCAAGTGAGAGCAAATGTGATAGAAGAGAAGTCGATAAAAGGGAAGCTGAGAGGAGGAAAGGTGACAAGAGAAAAAGCGACAGGAAAGAATGGATCGGAAGAGAATGAAAGAATGTGACAGGAGAGAAGACGACAGGGGGAAAAGACAACAACCAGACAGATGCAAACCGAAGAAGGAGCCACTGTAAGGCAGGGATTGAGGGGGCAATGAGGAAAGAGAAGGTGTTTATGGGTGACTCCATTATGAGAAAGACGGACAAGACACTGAGCAAGGGGAAGGACGTCGTTGTTTGTCTACCGGGTGGCTAGGATTGAACATGTGACTGACAGGGTAGAGAAGGTATTGGGACATGGCAAGGGATGGTCTATACTGGTACATATAGGAACAAATAATGCAGACAGGGAGGGAACAACTGGGATAGTACAGAAGTATAGACAGTTAGTGAGGAAGCTAAAGAAGACAAGAGTTGAACAGATTATTATGTCCGGAATTTTGCCAGTAATGAGAGGAAGGGGGGGGGGGGGCAACGTATATAAACTGCAAGAGGATGGCGATCAACGCACTAGTTGAGCAGATGTGTGAAGAAGAGGGGGTGGGATTCACAGATTTATGGGCATACTTTGTTGGGAGGGAAGATATGTATATGAGAGATGGCCTCCATCTTAGTGGAAAGGGGGCAGCAGTTTTCTTAGAGAACCTGCTGCGATCAGTTGACAGTGGGACAGGTTGCATCTATTTAAACTAGATTCGCAGGGGTACTCACAGATAAGCCTGAAACTGGAGGCATAAATAAAGACAGCACAAATAAATCAGCAAAGAACAGTCTGGAAAACTCTTCTGAAGATGGATATAAATGTGTTTGTTTAAATGCAAGGAGTATAGGAAACAAAAGAAATGAACTAAACATTATGGTAGAAGATATTGACCCTCACATAATAGGTATAACCGAATCCTGGACCAACACCGACATATCAGATGCCGAAATGGGACTGACAGGATATGTAATGTTTAGGAAAGATAGAATAGGAAGAAAAGGAGGTGCAGTTATTTTATATATTAAAAAATCTATCCAGGCTTATGAAATAAAATTAGAAAGAGAAACAGATTGCGAAGAAGCATTTTTGTGTAACATAGTTACAGGAAACTTAACGTTAGCAGTGGGGTTAGTTTATTGAAGTCCAAACATAAGCATAGAAGAGAATAAAAAATACAAAAAGCTATAAGGGAAATAAGCAAACGGGACTAGATTAGTATGGGGGATTTTAACCACGGGCATATAAAATGGAAATCTCTACAGAGTATGGGGAGTGAGAACAACAAGTTTTTAGTTTGAGTTCAATATACTTTCCTTTCTCAACATGTGCTAGAACCAACCAGGGGTGAGAATGTGTTAGACATAGTGTTGTCCTCACAGAATGAATTAGTTGACAATGTCAAGATATGTGAGCCACTGGGAAGTAGTGATCACAACCAGATACATTTTACCATTAAAATAAAATCTGAAAGGAACAGTAAAAAGTAGTATAGGAGAAATGTCCACAAAAGAAGGTATAAGGACATGAATTATTTAGCAAAGATACACTGGAATAACACACTGAAAAATAAGACGGCAACAGAATGCTGGAATATAGTAAAGAGTGAAATTAAGTGCATATTCGATAAATTTGTACACTTCAAAAAACAAGGGAAACGGTCCCAAAAAAAACTTATCGAAAGAAGCCATTAGAAAAATTAAGTATAAACAAATGATGTGGAAGTCATATAAATACCTTGGAAATGGTGAATACTACAACAGTTATAAAGAAGCACTTAACCAAGCTACAGCTGAAATTAGAAATTCAAAGAGAAGCTATGAACAACAATTAGCTAGTAATATAAAATATGACAGCAAGAGTTTTTATGCGTATGTTCGAAGCAAACAGAAAGTTCAAGATAAGGTCGGTCCTCTAGAAGATAGTGCTGGAAATATAATATCAGAGGGATTCTTAATGGCAGAAGACCTGAATGAGTACGTTAGTTCAGTGTTAACCAGAGAAGATATTAGTTCACTGCCAATACCAGAGGCTAAATTCAAGGGGGAGATTCAGACTATTTAGGACAATTAATTGTAACCCCGGAAATAGTAGCTAAGAAAATATGGGCTATGGAGGATAATAAATCACCTGGAGTGGATGGGATTCCGCCCAAACTACTATTGGAAATTGTAGAACAAATTAGAGTACCGCTTGCTACAGTTTTCAATTTGTGATTAGAAGAGGGAGTGGTTCCTTTACAATGGAAAGAGGCAAACATTATACCATTATTTAAAAAAGGTTCGAGAAACAAGTCAGAGAACTATAGACCAGTGAGTTTAACATCAGTGATTTACTAATTATTAGAAAGACTAATTAAAGATCACATGGTGGATTTTCTTTTTAAACATAACTTGATGAACCCATCTCAACATGTTTTTTTTTAAAGCGAGGTCATGCTTAACAAATATGTTATGTTTTTTGGAAGACATCACTAAGTGGGTAGATGAGGGATCACCAGTAGATATCGTCTACTTAGATTTTCAAAAAGCTTTCCACAAAGTACCACATCAAAGATTACTGCTTAAACTAAAGGCCCATGGCATAGGAAATGGTATAATAAACTGGATTGATCAATGGCTGAATGACAGAAGACAACGTGTAGTAGTTGATGGGGAAGCTTCAAACTGGAAATCGGTATTGAGTGGGGTACCATAAGGATCAGTATTGAAACCTACATTATTCTTAATATATATCAACGATTTGGATGAAGAAAAAACAAGCAAGGTGTTGAAATTTGCGGATGATACAAACGTGTTTAGAAGGATTAAAAGTGATGGAGATAGACAACATTTACAAGATGATCTTGACAAGTTGATCAAATGGTCTGAAAAGTGGCAAATGTTGTTCAATTTTCTGAAATGTAAATGCCTCCACGCAGGACATGTGAACGAAGAGATAGAATATACAATGGGGGGAGGGTACTGTACTAAGTACTACTGTAAAAGAAAAGGACTTAGGGTTAACCATTAGTGCTGATATGAAGGTTTCAGAGCAGTGCGGAATTGCAGCTTCAAAGGGAAATCAAATCCTTGGATTAATTAGGCAAAACATAACGTATAAGGAAAAAGAGCTAATAATACCGCTGTACAAAATAATAGTTAGGTCTCATTTAGAATATTGTATTCAAGCGTGGAGGCCATATCGCAGGCAGGACATAGATATGCTAGCAAGAGTACAGAGGAGAGCAACTAAAATGATGCCAAAACTGAGGGATCTTAGTTACGAAATACGCCAAAATAAATGCGGCTAAACAACACTAGAGACCAGGAGATTGAGAGGAGATCAAATAGAAGTGTTTAAAATAATGAATGGTTATGAAAATATTGATAGAAATATGTTTTTTCTTAGTTAAGAAAGTTAGAAGGACTAGAGTACATGAAGTTACATTAGCAAAGGAGCAATGTAGATTAGATATAAGAAAGTTCTCATTTTCACAAAGGACTGTAAATGAATGGAACATATTATCTGCTGATTGTGTGGGTGCTAGTAGCGTGAATATGTTTAAAAATAAAATCGACACATACCTCAGAAGGGCGGGATACACATAGATAAAAGGGTCGGACTCTCGATAAGCCAAAGGGCTTCCTTGTCCACCTGCCACCAAGAGTTAATTCTCTGGATGGCAATCTTGTTAGATGTTGTTTCCACTGTCACACCGATGTTGGAGAGTTCGTACTCTTTGTGAAAGTTGTTTAAAGAATGTTGCAGCTTTGTCTAATGATGTGTTCAGTTCCTTGTCAAGTGTGATTTTGTATGCATGGTGGCGCCTATGCATGATAGACGTTCTGCACAGTTTCGAAGGTTTCACCATTAAACACGCAGTAATTCAAACTAAAATTACATACTATCGGTGACCGGCTGAGTGGTGCCATGTAATTGGTTGTAATCGGATGGGGCGTAAGCTGTTTAAAGCTTGACGCATCTCTCTGCATCCGTGCTATCATATGCAAACACAACAACATAAACACATTGAAATCAATGTATTCTGCAAGACAATAGGTTTGTGTCATATAAATATTTTGTTCTCGATCTTTCGTATTTTTATTTCAAACCAACTCATCTGTGTTTCATAGGGTGTCCGCGCACTTATATAGGATCTACCATGTGCAAATAGCAGTACCAAGATAGACTGTAAATAACCAGATCATTACGTTTCAGATAGGCCGAATTTGAACGTGCGAACTATAAAGTTTACTAGATTGTCTATAAAGTAACGGTCTTAAGGGCGTATTAAACATTCTTTGCGTTCGTGTGCGTTTGAGCAAGGCTTTCTTGATAAACGGCATACGGCCAGAAGAATTAAAAGACCGACTTTCGCATTTACCAATGAAATGCTCCTTTTTGGCATGCGCGGCAAAGCAGCGGACGTAGATAATCAAACGGATTCCTTTGCGATCTTACGGATTTATTTTATCAGTTTACATGAATGCATGTACTATTTATTTCGCTGGTGGATAATGCCAGATGCAAGGTATTTTAGTACTGCCATTATTGGATGACACAAACTCGTTTAGAATGGATAAACTGATGGAAATAAACACCATTTGCAAGACAGCAAACAGCATGGTCAAATTGTTTGAAATTTTGCTGATGGTTAGCTCGATAAACTCTGGGGTGTAACAACACATCAAACTATCGATGAATCGCGTTAGTCGATGTCGCGATGCAGTACTATCGATAGTAATTTTAACTATCGATTCTTATCGACGATAGCACAATGAACTATCAATAGTAGCGATAGTTAGCCAAACACATCAACAGGTTGAGTTGTGTCGCTGTAATACTAAACGCGTTATTTTGTTTTTAAAAACATTACACAATGTCCATCGACGCAACGTTGCAATTGCCGATCAAATCGGCATCACTCACGGATCGCCATTGTGAAACTCTAAACGATGCGCAACCCGTTAATTTTGGCTGCAACATTTGCATGTAACACGTAGCTTACCTCCCCATCAAGTAAAAATAGAAACGTTTCATGATACTGTTGTGATAGTATCGCATACTGCAATAGTATCGCATACCGCAATAGTAAGAGGAATTAATAGTACTTACAATAAAACTAATCCCCGATAGTTACCTCTAATAAACCCAAATCACAACTGCGCGAACAGGCCTGCGTTTGTTCTTGCATTTGTGCGTATGTTTCAGACACCAAATGTCATAATGTACGATTTGTTTGCGTATTAAAATTGCAGTATCTTTGGATCTAATATAAAGATATATGAATAAATTAACCTGATTTGGATTATGTTCTTTAATACATGCATACATATACATGCATACATACATAATTAGTTAGTTAGCTTCTGGTGCGATGGAGTACCAGAGGCCGACGGCAGAGAGAAAGAAGGAGTGGAGAGTTTTGGAAGGCTGGCCTCAGATGAGTCGGGTAGACTGACTTATGTTATTTTCCCTCTGGTTGATGTCAGCACGACCACCCATTGTGTTGTACGTCATAATGGCCTTGCTGATGATGTGTCGTGTTTGGAGGCCAAATTGTGTGACAAGGTTTGTCGGCAGTCATGTGAGATGCGACATGCTGAGTATCGCTGGAGAAATACTGTTGATGTTGATCCCAGATACTGGCGGCGTCTTCCATGATAGTGTGGACGAGACCCTTATAACTGATGGTCAGGATTTATTATGGGCAACATCTGATATTTATATACACAAAAGCGCTTGTTCTATTTGTTTTTGCAGCAGTCTGTTGGGTGTATTTGCCCCAGTAGCGTTCATTGGTGTGCTATAAGTATACAATCTCCACCTAGCTGATGGGGAACGCCAGATGCAGCGTATTATGCTACTGAATTTGTGGATAACACAAATGTGTTTAGATCGGGTAAATACGATGAAAATAAATTCCATCTACAAGTATATAAAAACAAATTGGTCAAATGGTCTGACAAATTGCAGGTGTTATTAAACAAATAAATTCATCACGTAAGTGCGCGCAGATGCAACGCATTCGTTCGCCCACATGTGCGTTCGTGCGGGCGTTTGATAATTTTGATAATCGATTTGCCAACGAACTACACCTCGATGTCCACGCCATACAGAGCAAATATTTAGACACTCTGGTTAAAGCATGATACATTTTCCGGTTCTTAATATCTTGCAAATTAGTGTAATTATTTATATCCATCAATAATTAGCCATGTGCATCTTGGCGTTTAGTAGAATATAATGCCACGTTGGTTTAGACGAGACATCTTCACTAGAATAATGATTTCATAAGGAAAATTAATTATTAAATATAATACGTTGTTAAAGATACATTTTATTTTAGTACAATATAATGCGACGTTGGCGAGACAAGGACAGCTTCACTAAGATAATGAGTTCATAAGGAAAATTCATCATTAAATAGACTCCGTTGTTAAATATAAGTACAACATAATGCCACTTTGGCGAGTCGAGGACAGCTTCACTAAGATAATTAATTCATAAGGAAAATTCATCATTAACTAGAATCCGTTGTTAAATATAAGTTTAATTTTCAACATGCACAAAGCCGTCCCCGTCACCGATTTTTCAATATCTAAGGTCAACGATAAGGGGCGAAGACGAGGTTATGAACTCATAAGAAGTTGGTGAAACGGTCGCCTGCTCTGTGGCAATACAAGATTATCGTAAAACTGACCCATCAGGAATTCTGCCGTTTCTGGTCTGGTGGCGCAGTCGACAAAGGTCTCCTGGAATGGACACGACAAATCACATTAATATGTTACTGGCAATCACGACCATACACAAGTGCGCACGCACGCATGCACACACACACACACACACACACACACACACACACACACACACACACACTTACATACACGCACGCATGCACAAAGGGATAGAGAGGGGGGATATGCACACGCCCAGACGCACACGCACAAACAAACACACACACATACGCAAACAGACAGACAGACAGATATATTTATGTTTACCATAGCTACATACATACATGTACACATTGAAATAATTTACGCAAACATGAAAGTCAAGGAGATTCCCAAGACCAAGAGCTTCACTGTTAAATCCTTAGTGTTTTAGTTTATGCAACTGTATATTGTGATAGATCGTGTCAAAAGCTTTTGATAAGTATATATATATTCATAGGTATGTTCAATTAATCAATGTATCGTATAATTATATATATAAAGGGTGGCCAGTTTAGTGGAGTGTTTTTGCTAAATACATATTGGTTGTTGTAATAAAGTTGTTTGGACTGAACGTATTCGTGCATTTGATCAAACATAGTTCTTTCAATTTTTTTTAATAGCTGGAAGGATAGAAATGGGGCGATAAATGCAGGTTTATTCCCTTTTTTAAAAAGGGAATAAATTTGTATATGTTTTATTTGTTTGGAAATATATCCGTCATTATTGTTTGATTGATAATTGGAGTGACTGCTTCACAAATGTCGTTTTCATAGATTTTAATAACTTTGTTGATATACCATATAATCCACAACGGGATTTTGAATTTAAACGATCAATTATAGTTCTTGTAATGTTCACATGTATTGTTTTAAATTTGACTGCATATGGGTACTTGGATTGTCTGTATAATCTTTGTAAGATCTGTTTATTTGAGATGCAAGCGTACGACCTATATTCGTAAAAAAAGATTTTTTATTTATTGGCTATAATTTGTTTGTTATATATAATGTCCCCATCAATTCTAAGGGAATCAGTGAACTGTTCTGACTTTGGATTTGTTTTAATAAGTTCGCACACGCACACGCACACGCACACGCACACGCACACGCACACGCACACACACACACACGCGCGCGCACACACACACACCACCGAACATATATATTTATCGACGATCAAAAACATGTGTTTACTGTATACCGATTGAGCATATTATCCGTGGTCAGGAGCTGTAAAAGAATAAGAAGACATATACATACTTACACATGTTGATCGTGAATTTTTCTTGCAGGCACAGATAGCAATACAGCACAGGACGGTAACAATTATGAAGATGATTCCTATAACTGGAAACAAGGCCATTAGTCACTCGAACGTGTAGTCCAGTCAACCTATGGTTCAACCTCAAACAATTTGCAATAGTAAGTTCTGTGGTATTTTTAGCTTCTGCTGGATGTTTATGTTACCAGAAAAAAAGTCCACCAAAATCCACTTGGTGGAACATTGTCATTTTCGCATATTGCCAAGTGGTCGTAGGTATCACTTAAATTTAGGGGGTACACGTAATTCATGTTGTATAACTTATTTTCTTTGCGAATACTATAACGATAATGTACATTGTTGGAAACTGGTCACTGGTCTAGCTTACATTGTGCAACCACGTTAACTGGGAATTTAAACATTTGCAGCAACAATCAACATATATGTGTGTGTGTGTTTGTGCGTGCGTGCGCGCGCGTGTATATGTATGTGTATGTGTATGTGTATGTGTGTGTGTGCGTGTGCGTGTGCGTGTGCGTGTGCGTGTGCGTGTGCGTGTGCGTGTGCGTGTGCGTGTGCGTGTGCGTGTGCGTGTGCGTGTGCGTGTGCGTGTGCGTGTGCGTGTGCGTGTGCGTGTGCGTGTGCGTGTGTGTGTGTGTGTGTGTGTGACATTTAACAGTAGTATGTCTCCTGTACAAAAGCACGGCTAACGAAACAGAGTCAGTCATTAATAATCCTTTATAGTAGAAAAAGCTCACGAAACGAAAATACGGTAATCTACTCATTTCGGTAAGTCAAAAGAGGCGTCATCTTTCAATGAATGAATGCACGTTTGAATGAGTTAACGTTTATTCAACAACATACAGAGTATGGTTTGCTGCTGCTGCTGAAAGGACATAGCTGAAGCCATCACCATTGTCCAAACAGATTATGATATTTAAATGTTTTGGGGAAAGCTGCCAATACCAAAATCTTCCGGGGAAACCTGTTAGAAAAAACGCGAAAAAGATCAAACAATTGTACACGTTCGGTATTATTAAAATATGAGACACCAGTGTCACACTCTGGCAGCTGAACAACACTGAAAAAGCTCCCCTCTGGAACACCAGATGCGGAAAACTCCGCCCAATCCATGAATACATTAATTTTTCTTTCAGAAGCTACATAAACTATTCCGTGACGGATATGCAATACCAAACCATAGTCGTCCATTTGGAGACTTCTGCTGGATGACGGAAATGGATGTCAAGAAAGGACTGATCGTGGGGAGGCTTATGTGTAAGACAAGTCCAGCAGATACGTCATTCATGAATACTATTGATGCAGTTGAGCGCATGAACGCAGTTAAGCTGATCGACGAAGGTGTATTTTTCATCAACCTGTTGTCGGTGTTTAGGTCTGTTGATATGCTCACCAGTGAGAACGAGGAGGTTTTCGTCAGAACATATGTGCACGGTCAGAGGTATGTATATTTGTTGGCCACGGTGGCATTTGCGTTTGTGCTGTCAGCCATTAATCCTGGTCAGCATGGTCAAATCATAATGTTTTTTTAACTGCCAATATCTTTCTTAGAGGATAACTCCTACCTCATATACATAGGTATTACATTATTATCTGCTCACAATACAACAATACATTTGTTCAATATTTCCACATGCTGCTTGCGCCCGCGCTCGCGCATTCTGTCGTTGTTTTTCGTGTAATTTGGTAAAACACGGACCAGTAACTTTACTGCCGGACCAGTTTCTTTTGGTCCGACTGACAGGCACCACAAACTTATTTTGACTAGTAAGAAGTTTTCAAAAATAGTATAGTATCTATAGTCTAAGATGTCTTACCTCAAATGCGAGGGGTGGACAATGTTCAATGGCCAGCCTAGATGCGTCTGTGACTCACTGTACGACATTATACTTTATATATACAGCGGTAGTAGTAATATAGGTACAAATCGTCGGATGCTTGCGCGGCTCGGTACACGGTGCAATAACGTCACTTCTAAGACAAAGGTCATGGTCAAGTGACGTCCCGTGGCGAATATGTCATTGTCAAACAGCGCCCCTGGCGGATATGTGGTGAGCTACATAAGTAGGTCTTTAAGCGCCCTGGTGGATAAGTGGAGAACTATGTAACTAGCTCAATAAACGATCCCTGGCGAATAAGTGGTGAACTATGTAACTATGGTAATAAGCGCCCCTTGCGGAAAACGGTGAAAGGGTGCCTTTTATTTTTCTACTATAATAGTAGGTCAAAGGCGTCAATAAATAGATCATTGCGCATGCGTAAATTGTAGTTTATTATGTCGCATCGATGGTGGACCATTTTTTGTGTAAAGTGCCAATGGCGTGTACATTTATAACTATAAAAGTACGTCAAATCCTGACGATTAGATAGTGAACTAGAAAAATAGTTCACATTTTGTAATTTCTGGTTACCATATAGGTCTACTACCTTCCCATCACCTTACTCCCGCTTACCGTACAGTTTCATGATGTCTTTTTAACCCTACTTCCCTTACCGTACATGTCTACGATCTTCCCATCACCATATTTCCGTTTACCATACAGGTCTACGACCTTCCCACAACCCTACTTCCGGATACCGTACACTTTAATAACCTTCCCATAACCCTACTTCCGGTTACCGTACACCTTCAAGATGCCCTATTTCCGCTAACCATAAAGGTCTACGACTTCCTCATCACCCTACTTCCGCTTACGTCACAGTTTCACGATGTCTTTTTAACCCTACGTCCTCTTACCGTACATGTCTACGATCTTCCCATCACCCTACTTCCGGAAAACTTTAAATCATTAGTTTTATAACCCAAAACATATCAAGAACCTTGGACCAACCAATGCTAATATCGACGTTGTACGTTGACCTGCGTTATAGTTAATAGGTTAACTTGAATTTACCAATCTGTGTCACTACAAGTGCAACTTCATACTGGTTCGACCAACGTACGTAGATATTAGTTCCCTTCCACAACACGCGTTTTAAACTCAACCATTTAGAATTGTGTGCACATATATACACATATCATACTGCAGATAAACAAATAGCTTGGTTTCAAGTAGTTGATCATTCTACATGCCGGGCCCATGGCATTCTTATGGTGTGTGCGTGTGTGCGTGTGTGCGTGTGTGCGTGTGTGCGTGTGTGCGTGTGTGCGTGTGTGCGTGTGTGCGTGTGTGCGTGTGTGCGTGTGTGCGTGTGTGCGTGTGTGCGTGTGTGCGTGTGTGCGTGTGTGCGTGTGTGCGTGTGTGCGTGTGTGCGTGTGTGCGTGTGTGCGTGTGTGCGTGTGTGCGTGTGCGCGTGTGCGCGTGTGCGCGTGTGCGCGTGTGCGCGTGTGCGCGTGTGCGCGTGTGTGCGTGTGTACGTTTGTACGTGTGTATGTACGTGTGTGTGTGCGTGTGTTTGAGGATGAACGTCCGTTTATGGACCTGCGATTGCACATTTCCCAAATGTCCAAGCCAATGTATGAACTTGCATTATACAACAGCTGCACAATGCGTGAGCTTGCATTATAAAACAGCTGCACAATGCATGAGCATGTAGTATACAACAGCTGCACAATGCATGAGCATGTAGTATACAACTGCTGCACAATGCTTGAGCATGTAGTATACAACAGCTGCACAATGCATGAGCATGCATTATACAACAGCTGCACAATGCTTGAGCATGTAGTATACAACAGCTGCACAATGCATGAGCATGCATTATACAACAGCTGCACAATGCTTGAGCATGTAGTATACAACAGCTGCACAATGCATGAGCATGCATTATACAACAGCTGCACAATGCATGAGCATGTAGTATACAACAGCTGCACAATGCATGAGCATGCATTATACAACAGCTGCACAATGCATGAGCATGCATTATACAACAACTACACAATGCATGAGCATGCTTTATACAACAACTGCACAATGCATGAGCATGCATTATACAACAGCTACACAATGCATGAGCATGCTTTATACAACAGCAACACAATGCATGAGCATGCATTATACAACAGCTGCACAATGCATGAGCATGCATTATACAACAGCTACACAATGCATGAGCATGCTTTATACAACAGCAACACAATGCATGAGCATGCATTATACAACAGCTGCACAATGCATGAGCATGCATTATACAACAGCTACACAATGCATGAGCATGCTTTATACAACAGCTGCACAATGCATGAGCATGCATTATACAACAGCTACACAATGCATGAGCATGCTTTATACAACAGCTACAGAATGCATGAGCATGCATTATACAACAACTACACAATGCATGAGCATGCTTTATACAACAGCAACACAATGCATGAGCATGCATTATACAACAGCTGCACAATGCATGAGCATGCTTTATACAACAGCTGCACAATGCATGAGCATGCTTTATACAACAGCTACAGAATGCATGAGCATGCATTATACAACAGCTACACAATGCATGAGCATGCTTTATACAACAGCTACACAATGCATGAGCATGCTTTATACAACAGCTGCACAATACTACAGATCAAGACATAAGACGCAAGGTTTACGTGCACAGCAGCCCGTCTGATAATGGATACTGGGAAAGCTGCTAAAGCTGCCGACTAGATTGCACAAGGGACCACTTACTGAAAGTCATAACCAATGGAATATATTCAAGGGCCACGTTCACTTTGAAATCGGTGTTCGTTGCAGCCATGTGCAATAGTCTAAAGGTATTATTGCTGAAAAAGCCGATACCCAGAAGTCAAAGAGGTGGAACTGTTGGGTATACATGTCATCTAAACTTGAGGAGGGGACTGTCTCACTAAGAATGTGAGGAAAATCCACCATTAACCGTAAATATTCATTACATTAAAAGGCAAAAAAAAAACGAGAAATAGAACACTATTTCCTTGATATTCCAGCGAAAGTGTCCTGGTGTTGACAGTTTTTAGACAAACAGTCGCAACCGGCAAATACTCCACGAACTTCAAAGCTGAGGCGGAAGCCCTGAAGACAGCTGCAGTATAACTGCAGAACAACCTAATAAAAACACGTGAAAGTACTGTCATCTTTACAGATGCCCTCTCACTACTCCTTGCCCTCCAAAACCCCCGAAAGAAGGAATTGAATGAACTGGCTACTACTCTGTCAGAACTGAATGGGCAGGCAAAAGTGCACTACAGTGGATCACTGTTCACTGCGGAATCAGGGGAAACGAAACAGCTAACAGGCTTACAAATGAAGGGAACTGGAACAAAATAACCATTGAAAAGACCATCATCAAGACCTCGACAGAGAGAATATAACGCCAACAGCACCCCAAGCACAACAAAAGTGACAGCTACTACCATCTCAGCAGAGATGACCAAGTCATTCTGTTCAGACACCGAACATGACACAACAGAATGAAAGCACATCTATACAACAAAATGAAGATTGGCCAATCCGAGATGTGTTGCAGTAAAACCTGGATGGCCACAGGTAGCAAGCGTGGCCAGATGACAACCCCCTAAATGAGAAACTAAATGGTGATATCGAGTCTTTGAGGACGACGGCATCATTCGTGAGGGCTGCAGACGTTCACCTTCTAAGTGAATAACGAAGAAGAAGACAGTTTTCAGTATACAAGAAGACTGCTAGGGAGCGAAATTATTTTTTTAATAAAGAGCTAAATCGAGCTTACGAGCGCATAAAGATGTCGCCTCACTTCAACTAGAACCGGTGAACTATGATCTACAGGAGTACGGTGGTATCCAAGATGGAATTTATGCATGCATGATTCAAGGAGGTCAGTCACGTGTCACATTGAAGATACTGAAGCGCATGCTGTTCCGTACATTTTGACCTGGTGCCCGTAACATTTCTATATCGGACACTCACTGGTGATGTGGAGTGCGATATGCCTTTTGCCTGTGATTGTACCCTTGTGCAACGTGCCAAATGTTTTTGATTCGTTCCTCTTCAAAGGATGACAACATGACACAGATCGGTCAATCAAATACTGATTGACACTTTTCAGACCACCCCACAGAGCAACGCCATTTGTGGCTAGTGATATATCTCGCGGTGCGTCATCATTCTCATTTGATGGGTAATAGTAACCTGATTTTCCAAATTTTATTTCGTGGACTTTTGGGGGCCATCATGTATCGCCGCAAGATTATGTTTGATTTTGAAATAATTACAATCTATACTACTATGACGTCAACATGTACGGCGGTCAAACCGCACTGCTTTCGTCTACAATGTCCATATATCGACATAAATAATAACAAAGTTGCATGTGTATTGAAAACCCAACGTATATAGGTGTAAATATGCACAAATAGTGCTAAGGATATCGGAGATAGTGTGAGATATCATCGTAGCAAATATGCCAAGTCCAGCGCTATTATTCGTGCACTTCACAATTATTATTATAATACGTTTGTACAACTGCACTTATTTAATATCTCTTTTATGATATATGTTCCCGATAGTATGCTTAACAAAGAGAATAAACAACAGACAGTTTCAACTTTAAGTGTTTCGCTCGGCCTATTGTTAGTTCCGTGATTAGCGGCCGATCATGTGTAATCATCTAACGTTGCACCGCGATAAGCATACAGAAAGGTATACGAGTCAACTTTAGAGAGAGAGAATAATCCTCTGACACTGCTTTCACAGTATTTATCGAAGAGGCACATTTTTAGGTGTTCAATGGAGCAACCTGTACAATACTTCGACCTTATTTATAGCGGAAACTGTATAATAATTATGCATCGGTGAATTTTCGGATACAGCAAACCGGACAGTGCCGGTTTTATTAACAATTATATTCATAACTAACTCCCTATTGTAAGAATACTTATTATTTTTTTAATGTTTGCGCAATTACACAAATATATTTATGAGTCAAAATAGACGATGATATTGTATTGTGTGGAGTGCAGGGGCCGGTGACATGGTACTTTGAGTATCGAACTATCAGTCTAAATATTCGGGTTCAAATGATCATGCCACTTGACCCTTTGGAAAGTTCGTTCATTCCACGTTGCTCCGGTTTCCTCAGGTGTATGAATTAGTGTACGAATATAATGTTGTCATTGATTTTTTTTAAAGCACTCTCACTGATGCTACAGTGAACAAACGTTGCTTGCGATTCAGGTATAGCAAGCTATATCGGT